>ML286410.1:2611-38935 GCA_005239495.1 Nicotiana undulata | reverse complement strand
AGTCTCTCGAACTGAGCCCGCAAGTCTTCCATCTCAGATGGAGGAATGTATCTATCCAGGAATAGCTGGGAGAACTGATCCCAAGTGACTGGCGAAGAACCGGCTGTCCTGCCCAGCAAATACGACTGCCACCACCAACGAGCTCTTCCCTGAAACTAGAAGGAAGTGAAATCAACTCCGTGAGACTCCATTATACCCATGTTGTGCAGTCTGTCCCTGCACCTCTCTAGAAAGTCCTGGTCATACTCTCCCTGCTCACCCCCGAAGACCGGAGGGTGTAGCTGCGTCCATCTACCCAATAACTAATGTTGATCCTCCCTCGGAACTGGCCTGGATCCTGATGCCTCTAACCCAGGCTGAGCTCTAACAACCGGCGGAATATCTGGAGTATGATGTGGTCCTGTAGTCTGAGCTGTAGGGGTCTGAACTCCCCCTCATGCCTGAGAGGTGGCAGGATCTGATGGAAGGTTGCCTACCTGCGACAACGTGTCCATGAATCTCAGCATGCGGCCCATGACCTCCTGGAAGCCTGATGCCGTCATAAAGTCCACTGGAGGTGGTGCTACTGGAGGCAGCTCCTCCTGCTCATCAATGTACTGATCATCCACTGGTGCAGCTGGTGTAGCTCTGGGACGCCCTCGCCCCCTCCTACCAGCAGGAGCCCTACCCCGGGTGCCTCGACCTCGTCCTCGAGCGGCAGGGGTAGCAGCCTCCCCCGAATCAGGATCATGAAAAGTACGCGTTCTCACCATCTGTGAGAGAATAGAATGACAAATTGAGTATAAGGCCAACTGCACGATGGATTCTGAACAAAAGAAGTTTCCTAACACTCTATAGCCTCCCGAAGATAAGTACAGACGTCACCGTACCGATCCGCAGGACTCTACTGAGTTTGCCCGTGACTTGTGAGACTATGTGAACCTAAGCGCTCTGATACCAAGCTGTCACGACCCAAATCCTGGTTCATGTCATGATGGCACCTAACGGCGAGGTTAGGCAAGCCAACATATAAAATCCCCAGGAGTTACTACCCCAGAACTCGATTATTCCAGTTATTTACAATTTATAACAAATAAAAATGCGTAATGTAGCTGCGATATGAGGTAAGGCCGTAGATACAAGCTGAACCACAGCTAGGCCAAATATGTACAATGCTGAAACCCAACATAACTATAACAAGTGTGTGCCAGGACTAGTGTCACAGTGTCAACGGGCGGCTACATGGATACCATAGCTGAAGTATATATATATACATAAATATACAAGCCTCAGTCTGGGACAAAAGACTGAGCAAAATGAAACTAGAAGGCTCCAGGGGTGCTGTCAGGATGGCGCCAAGATGAGAGCTCACCGTATGGAGTGACACCGCGATCAGTATCTATCAGCAGACGGACGACCTGACGGACCAGCCTCAAGACCTGCACAACCAAGTGCAGAAAAGAAAAGAAAGTGCAGCATGAGTACATATAAACAAATATGTACCCAGTGAGTATCCCGTCTAAACTCGTAAAGAGTAGTGACGAGAGGTAGAATATATATATCCACTAAGGTCTAGTACATAATAAAATAAGGTACACGCTGAGCAATAAATCATGGGAGGAAATACATCAAGTATACGGACATGTAATTAACAAACAGGTAACTAATCTCAAGCATAACCTTTCTTTGTAAGCTGATCATATGTATCACTTGTTTTCTTTCTCATTATCTGAAATGTCTTATCTTATTATCTCAATTGTTCACTTTCCGGTACTCAGTATCGTTTCTAAACTCACCATCGGACGATCCAAACTCAATGCAAATGCATGTGTATATATATATATAACCGACACGGACAAGACTATCGGCCGAAGTCGTAAGGGTGGGTCATAAGGACTGACTTGGTCATAAAGCTACACACGCTCGCGAATCATACCTGCGACTCATGTGGTGACTCGATATCTCCACCCTCGCGAATCATACCTGCGACTCGTGGGCCAATAACTCTCCCTGCTCGCGAATCATACCTGCGACTCGGGGGCAAATGACATAAATATATATATATACTCTCCCGATCAAGAATCATACCTGTGACTCGGGGCCAATGATGTAAAGTAAAACCCTCCCCGGTCACGAATCATACCTGTGACTCGGGGGCCGATAAAAATTGTAGTATAATTCTTCCCTGATCACGAATCAAACCTGTGACTCAGGGGCTGGTAAAATAAGTCTCATTTCTCCCTGATCACGAATCAAACCTGTGACTCAGGGGCTGTTGAAAATAAGTGTAATTCCCCCCTGATCACGAATAAAACCTGTGACTCAGGGGCCAGTAATGAAAATATAAGTTCTCCCTGATCACGAATCATACCTGTGACTCGGGGGCCATGAATGCATGAATGTATATATATATATATATATATATATATATATGTACATGTAGACACCATGGTACCGACTCATCAACGCTCAGCGGGATCATATATTAGCATCTCTCTTGATAGTCAAAGTAAGGATTTTATATAATATTATCCTCTTTTCTCATAATATCACCATGGTGGAATAATTCAAGTATAGGAAGGATGTACAATCACCTTCATTTTTGCTCAATAGCTCAGGATCAAGATTTATCTCATTTACTCCGTTTTCTTTATCAATTATATCAGGAGTAACACAATTAATCAATTGATGAAATTCATAATTCTTATATGAATAATATGTACATTTAACTCAAAGCTATCATAGCTCCATTTCATCATATATCGGCAAATAACTTGTACAAGGCAACAGATAATATCAAACAAACAGCTAGAACATGCTCGTGGGTCCTACGGCTACCCAACATACAGTATAGATGCCACGTACGGACTCTCGTCACGTGGTACGTACGCAGCCCCCTCAACAATCACAATTAGCAACAAGGAGCCTAGGGGACGTTTCCCCCTTACAAAGTTTGGAAAGGAGACTCACCTGGACAAGTACTCCTCCGGTCTATGGACAAATCAACAAGACACCCGAATCCTCCAAATTACCCTCGATGGCTCTCAATTGGTATTTTCAACTCCGAGCCTCGGCGTCTGGAAAATTACGATTCTTTAAGAAATGCGCTATACGTCGTCTAAGGATCAAGATTAACTCAATTAATCATCCTATAATGTCTCAAAAATCAGATTTTGAATTTTCTCAAAAACCCTCTTATGAATTTTCTTGATTTATGAAAGTGGAATTCCTCAAGAATCGAAGTTATAAACATGCGGGAAGCTAAAGAATCAATTACCTGAGTTAATCACTTGCTAACACTGATCTGGAGCTCTTGGGAGTCTTAACAATGGAGGAAAAACGAGTTTGGGAAGAAAATTAACGGAGTGGGCCTTTTATAGAATAGCCCAGCAGTTCTCGCTCCTGCGGCCTTTGGATTGAGGTGCGGACCCACACATGCGTGAAATTGGTCGCGCCTGCAGTGGGCCTGGGCCCTGGGGGAGGTCGCTCCTGTGGACTTTTGTCCGCTCCTGTGGAGCCGCGCCAGCGAGAGGAAGGGTCGCCCCTGCGACCTAGGTCGCTCCTGCGACCTAGGTCGCTCCTGCGGTGGATTGACCGCTGGTGCGAGCCTCGCGCCTGTAGCTGATGGACCGCAGGGGCAGTCACACCAGAAACAGTCCCCCCACCTGCTATTAATTGCTGGTTTTTGGCCTCGATTGGGGTCCGGGAGGCCCCTAGGCCCTCCCGAGCCCCCGACAACTTATACCAACAAGTCCCAAATCATAAGACGGACTCGCTCGAGCTCTCGGAACACTCAAAACATCATCCAAACTAGAAATCACTCTCCAAAACCCCTTAGTTTCAAACTTAAGTTTTCAAGAAAATTTCAATGGCTCACCAATACGCCGAACAGGTCTACACTGCTCGGAATGACCCCAAATTTTACGGACGAGTCATAAATGACTATACAAAACTACTGCCAGTTCCGGAATTCCATTCGGACCATGATATCATGAGGTCCAATTCCAGGCCGAATTCTAAATCTTATGAAATCCTGAATTCAAATTCTGGTGCCCAAATATTCCCGGGTCATCAGAAACCCGAGGCGAACATACGCTCGAGTCCGAAATCATCATCTGGAGCTGTTGGAGCTGTCAGCAATCGATTCCGAGGTCGTTTGCTCAAAATGATGTTCGGAACCAAAATTAGCCGAAAAGGATAGCCTTGAGGAACCAAGTGTTCCTGAACTGGCCAAATCACTTCAGAATCTCGAACTACCTGCCCCCACAAATCATAAGGCACGAGTATCCGCTATGGAAAGAGTCATTTATGGGAACAAAGTCACAACACACAAAACGACCGGCTTGGTCGTTACAAAAATCGTGTAAGAAAAAAAGAGTGCAACGCGTATTAACTCCCCCTGATGAGAGCATCAATTCACATCCTTGAGTCTTCGCATCCCAATCTTGTGCACTAGCTTCTTTAACTTGACATCAGTAGAGATTTGGTGAACAAATCATCCATATTATCACTTGAACGAATATGTTGCACCTTGAAATCATAATTCTTGTATATATATAATGTCTTCGTATAATGTCGTGGAATAGCCTTTTCAATATCTCCATGGAGGGAAAAATTCTCGCTATCACATTATTGTGCTTATAGTTATAGCAAGATACATATGTGCACAAATTGCACGTAGGATGTGGTACTTCGCGACCAAGAATTATATATGCTTTAAGCAATTTAAATCCTTCAGGGATTGTCATGTAATTTAAGTCATATAAGCAATATGAATGGACTTTACATGCATATCAAGTTTTTATGTCATGCTAGACATAAGATAGATAAAAGTGATTGCACAAACCATTGACTTTATACTTTCAAATGTTTGAACTGCAGGTCCAAACCTATATGACTTTCATATGAAACAAATTCTATTAAAATTCTGTCTCTTTCATTTGGACAATATTTTCTTGTCCATATTCAACATACTTAAGATCCTCATGTCTACTTAGCGCTATGAAATATGTCGCCGACGAACATTTTATATCGGTTCCAATATTGTTTTTTCATAAAGACATAACATAGAGATCTCTTCATTCATATTTTCAGGTACCTGAACCTCTCTTGAGATTTTATGAAGTGTTATGTCATGTGATCTTCTAGATCACTTGCCTCCTTTATTATGATCATTTTGATCATTTGCTCATCTTCTTTATTAAGAAGTTTATTTGAACCGATTGTCTATACGCTTTAAGCGTACCATAGACTTTGTCTTTCTAGGACATAATAGGAGCATTTGTAATGAGAATATAGTTACTTTCTTTGGGTCAACAAATGCGTTTGGCATGCTTTCCACTGTAGATGAATTATATTTTACGAACTTCAAGTCCATATTATCTTATTCGAGGATCTAGATGTACAAATGATAATTCTTTCCACGTAACTTTTTCTCAATTGTTTATCATGTCTCTCTCTCATGTTAGAAAAACTAACTTTCTTCCTTAATTTTGAGAACCCGTCTTTGTGCATTATGGTGTTAATCAAAATATACACCGCACATCAATAATAATAAGATGTAAGTATTTGGTTCCTAACCCTGAACCACTTGTGAGGGGAGAATGTAAATATACTTTTGTGTATAACATATATCAAACTGATATAGATAACTTTGTTCTCATAAGCAATAGTTTAGATTTAAGTGGAGGCACTCAATAAATCATTTTGCTAAACCAAAAGCGATGTAAACAAAGTAATCAAGATGAACTATCTTGAATAGAAAATCTGGAAATTATACTCTAAATTAAACTATTGAGCAAGTTACCTCGCAAACACCAGGTTGCGGGTTAATAATAATAGCACATGTAACCATCTCACTGATGCATCTTATGTAGTATACTGGCAGGTGAATGGGACCGTATTCACCTTTGATATTTCCAGCATTCATGGGATTCAATCCCAATTTTGGTTGGTCTATCAACTAATAAGAACAAGCAATGTAAGAGAATTAGTAAAGAACTTTCTAGTTCTTTAATATTACCCATGTGAATTCTCTTTTATTTTTGCACATCATACTTAAATTGATATGGCTAAACCAATTATGCCAAACTGAATAAATTATCAATATCAATAAAGTTCAGGTTTACACCATGATGTGTGCAATTATTAATAAACTCCAAGTTTATTATGATATGGATTTTTATATCAATAAACATGTACTTTATTGTTGTATTCTTTTATTTGTGTAGTACAAGTTGAAGAATAAAGCGGGTAACTTTTCACATACATATTACCCTGCTACAAGTTGTAGTTATAGAAGATATTAAAAAATTTCCTTATTTATAGTCTCAATATAACCAACCGCTTTCACGAATAATTTAGAAAGTCAATAAGTTTCTTTGAGACTTACTACGCCACAATACCTTATTAATTGGTAATCAATTATGTTTCTCCAAAATAGTATAATTGACTCTTCCAGAGTTCTCAATTAATTCTGTACTACCACATATTCATCAACATCCATATGGTGAATATTTCTTTCAAAGAGAAAGTTATACCATTATGGTCATGGTCAAAATTATATGCAAGATCTATTTGTTGCATTATTGTTGTCTTTAATAATCACATTGCCAAAATATTTTAGCGTACAATAGGTACATTACCAATGACCGTTCATGCCATAATAATGACATTATATTCTTATTTCGTCTCAAACTCCCTTCTAAAGGTGAGTGTGGTATATTCATTTATCCAAAAATTCTATAAGAATTCCCTCTTTCTTTCTCTGAAATATTGTTCTTATTCTTTTATTGTTTCATAACACGTTATTAGCACGAGGCTTTAACCAATTGAGTATAAGTTTTGGGATTGAGCATAATGATTGTCAATTATTCCATGAACTCCCTTCATAATTAAATTCTGGATTTAAGGTAAGTATTTTACTTTATTTTTCTCTTTTAAATTCTTGAAATTCTATAATTTGATTTTTAATACAAGCAAATACAATATACGTTGATTATAACTCTAATAGAGCTTGCGAGAAATTATAACCACTTGAAGTGGTAAAATTGCTATGTCTTGCCATGATCAGATTCATGTATGATTATGGGCAGAAGAAGTGAAAACCCATCCCATTGACTTTGCTTCATTCTCATTCCCCTTAAGAGAATTTGATAGCAATATGTGATAAGTCTGAAAGAAGATAAAATTATTACCGTGAAGGTATCAATGAATGTGGACGTGGAAATAGACGAAATTATAATCGTCATCATCATTGTGATAATGAGAATTATAAGGATTCTCAAAATAATCCTTCACTCTGTGAAAATAATATCTGTCATCGATTTCACATGAGATTTTGTAAAGAACATATAGATGATTATGGTCCATTCATAATGTGAATGTGACAACATCTAATTTATGAATACATATTCATTCTTCGAAGAATATGAACATGCTAGTGTTAATGTGAATTACAATGGAATAGGACTCCTATATTTGTAGGGAAAGAATGACTTAGCCACCAAGTAAAATCCCTAAGATCTCTCTAAAATATAGACATTCACCATAAATAGAACTCTATTTATAACAAAAAGTAAATTTTTATTTTTACTTGTCATTTTTCGCATATCAAGAGAAAAAAGGATTTATTTTTCTTGTTTTGCCCTTAACATAATTACTCATTTCAAATCAATTTTCAAATCCATTAAGATTATACACTAATTAATATGGGTGTCATGGTAAATTATGCACTTTATTTATTATTTCTTAAGAGTCGTACAAAGTTAATACTCCCTCCGGTCTATAATAAGTGATGTTTCGGCTATTTTCACACAGATTAAGAAATTCACTTTTTAACATTAATTAGCAATAAAATTAACCATATTAACATTTACTGAAGATCATTCAGGATAGACTTCACACAGCCCAGTCCAGGCAGAAGAGTTATGCAGACCGTAGGGTTGGTGATTTGGCATTCATGGTTGGTGACCGGGTATTGCTTCGAGTATCGCCCATGAAGGGCGTGATGAGGTTCGGGAAGAAGGGAAAGTTGAGCCCTAGGTACATTGGTCCTTTGAGATTCTTGAGAAGGTAGGAGATGTGGCTTATAGACTTGCTTTACCATCAAGTTTATCAGTCGTGCATCCGGTGTTTCATGTATCTATGTTTTGAAAGTATGTTGCCGTCCCATCTCATGTGCTAGACTTCAGCAGTGTCTAGTTGGACAAGGATTTGACTTATGAGGAGGAGCCGGTAGACATATTAGCTCGGCAGGTTCGTCAGTTGAGATCGAAGAGTTATCCTTTGGTCCACGTTTAGTAGAGAGGTCAGCCTATTGAGGCAGCTACCTGGGAGTCCGAGTCTGATATGCGAAGCCGATATCCCCATCTTTTCCCCGATTCATGTACCTTTCTATGTTCGTTCGAGGACGAATGTTTTTTTTAGAGGTGGAGATGTGATGACCTGAAAGTTCATTCGGGGGATCCTTAGCTAATTCTGTGTTTCGAGGTCGTGAAAACCTCCTTGTATATCACCTTGATTTGCGTCCACAGCCCGGGCGTGTAGCCAGGAAGCCGTTGAGTGAAAAACGGATAAAAATGATAGTTTTATATGAATTAATGGAATAAAGTTGACTTTGGTCAACGTTTTTGGGAAACGGACCCGGACTCAATATTTGACGGTATCGGAGGGTCCTAGGACAATATGGGACTTGGGCGTATGCCCGAAATCGAATTCCGAGGTCCCAAGTCCGAGAAATGAATTTTTAAAGAAACTTGTTTCTAAAAAATATAAAGGTTTTTGAAAATGAAATTTGATGTGAAACGTGTGGTATCGGGCCCGTATTATGGTTCCAGAGCCCGGAACAGGTTCAATATGTTTTATATGTGTTATCTGTGAAGTTTGGTAATAAACGGACTTCGTTTGACGTGATTCAGATCAAAAATGGAAAATTTGAAGTTTAAAGAAGTTTTAAGAAATTTCATTGATTTTGGTGGTTTGATTACGCGAATATGTCCGTAGGAAGTTGTGTGCACCTTTGGTTTTGAGCCCTGAGGGCTCGGGTGAGTTTCGGGTAGGTGTCGGAGTGCAAAAACATGGAAATATCTGGTGTAAAGTTCATTTTCTGGTGTCTGGTGTCTAACATTATGCGATCGCATAGGAGCGTCCGCGATCGCATAGTAGTGTAAGTGGGGGGGAGTCTGTTTCCCTATGTGATCGCATAGGCCTAGTTGCGATCGCATAAGGGGTTAGGCAAGCTGGGGAGGGGGGTTGGGTAGTACGATGTGCGGTCGCACCTCTTGATCCGCGATCGCGAAGCTCAAGCCCAGTACCACTATGCGATCACATCCTTTGCCCCGCGATCGCATAAGACAAAATCGGCCAGTCATTTTTAAAAGTCCAAAACAGAATACATACGGGAATTTAGCCATTTTTCACAACCCACTTATTCTCCAACCCCGATAGACGATTTTTGAAGAGCTCCTTCACCATAATCTCGTAGGTAAGTAATACTTAACTTGTTTCCTTCTGTTTTCTATTAGATTTTAGGCCTAAAAACATGGAATTAAAGATAGAAAATTTGGAATTTTGGTAGAGTTAGGAATTTTTGATTATTTTGGAATTTGACCTTGTTTTGGGGCCGGAATTCAAAACAAATTATATATTCGGGCTCGTGGGGGAATGGGTGATCTGGTTTTTGTCCGAACCTCGTGTTTTGACAAAGCGGGCCCGGGGTTGATTTTTGGAATTTTGTGAAGAATATTGGGAAATATATAATTAAGCATTGAAATTGAATTTTTTAGCATTTATTGATGTTATTGAGTCGATTATGTCTAGATACGATTGATTTGGAGTCGGGTTCGAAAGGAAAAGCGGTGCTAGAGGCTTGATTTCGATTCTTGGCGTCGAGGTAAGTGTTTGGCCTAACCTTAGCTTGAGGGAATAAGTGTTGAGTCATACGTGCTACATTTCTATTCCATGTTCAATGTATAGGTGAGGTGACGAGTACCTACATATTGTTGTCAAGCATGCCCGTGAGTCGGTTTTGATGTTATATGTGTTTTTCTTTGATATTCACTGCGTTATAAAGTAGATTTCATTTTGGAAGTTATTCAATTGTTGAAAATACTTTGTTGAGAACATGTTGATAAATGGTTTCGGTTGAGGATTATTTTTATTAAGTTGTATACTTGAGCGAGATTTGTTATAGCTATGTCCCTTGCCGGGACGTTATCATTTTGTTGTTGTTCCCTTGCCGGGGTGTTGTGATTTATGCTTCATACTGTTGATTCCCTTGCCAAACTGTTGTTTTGATATTGTTTGGGTGAGGAAGAGTGTAAAGCACGAAGGGTTATGCCGTATATTCTTTTATTCATTGCATGGTGAGGATGAGAGTAAATGCACAAAGGGTGATACCATGCCACGATTTTACATTTAAAAGCACGAAGGATCATGTCGTGCCCTATTTACTTATTCATTGCATTGTGAGGATAAGAGTAAAAGCACGAAGGGTGATTCCGTGCATTTGTTTTGGTGAGGATGAGAGTAAAGCATGAAGGGTGATGTCGTGTACATATTTGGTTTGTGTTGTTACTTCATGTCGGCATTTATTTGTTTATACTGCTGCCTTGTTCAGTTATTCAGTATTTTTTTCCCCTGTTCCTCAGTATGTGTTTCCCTGTTATGTTGTACTTAAGCGCTTATTCCCTTTCACTTCTTTGTTATATATTATTGAATTGCACAAGTATTTTGTCGTTTGTAGTGTCTAGCCTCGTCACTACTTCGCTGAGGTTAGGCTCGACACTTACTCAATACATGTGGTCGGTTGTACTGATGCTACACCTGCACTTCTATATGTTGTGCAGATTACGGAGCCGGACCCAGTGGGCATTGATCAAGGGAGTATCCTTCAGTCCACAAGCGACACTAAGGTAGTCCCGCAGACGTTCGCGGGCCTTGACGCCACCTCTTATATCTCTCTTTTTCCTGTCTTTTCATGTATTTCCGAGACAATAGCTCCTTGTTTATTCAGACTTATATTTGTAGTAAATCTTAGACAGTCCGTGAAAGTTGTGACACCAGATTTTGGGGAAACTATGAGAGACAACTTGTGTAATATTGTTCAATCAAACTGTAAGATTTCATTTATACCGCGCTTTGATTCTAATTGTTCTTGAATAACACTGTTAATTGTTAAGTAATAAAGGATAGACTCGAATGACTGGAAACATTGGCTTGTCTAGCGGGTTCAACGTTAGACGTCATCACGGTCCCAACAGGGGGATTTCGGGCCGTGACAAAAATGTATCTCTATGCTTGTATGTCATGTGTATGTCAAATGCGATACAACTCAATGATAAAACCATATGCATACTCTCATAGTATCAATTCACTCAGTCGTCCCAATGACTCAGTCCTCTCAGTCACTCAGTCCTCACAGTCACACAATCCTCACAACCACTAAGTCCTCACAGCTACTCAATCCTCACAGTCACTCATCACTCATCACTCGACACTCGCACTCAGTAGGTACATGCGCTCACTAGGGCTGTGTACAGACTCCGGAGGGGCTCCTTCAGCCCAAGCTCTATATCAAGCCAATCATGGCATAAATCAGTAAAACATGTTGCGGCGTGCAGCCCGATCCCATAAATATCCTCAAAATCAGGCCCTCGGTCTCACTCAGTCATCAATCTCTCAAGTATCTCGGGATCTCAATGTCGTGAAACTAGCCTGACAACAATGATATGATGTATCAATAAATAACAACTAAGACTGAGATATGATATGAATGCATGAATATGACTGGGTACGAAATATCAATGAAATGAGTGAAGTGATAGCAAGAAACGACCACATGGGTCCCACCAATATCGACATAAAGCCTAAACATGATATCTAGCATGATTGACAGCTCATTTACTCTATCACATGGTGAAAACATAGATATCAACAAAATAGGACCACTATGCAGTGCCATGGAAACAACAGAGTCACAATTCATAAGGTGCACGCCCACACGCCTGTCACCTAGCATGTGTGTCACCTCAATATCGATCATACAAGACTAAATTCAGGGTTTTATACCCTCAACACTAAGTTTAGAAGAGTTACTTACCTTGAACAAGCCAATTCCAATACCAAGCAAGCCAAGCGATGCTCCAAGAATGCCATCACGTACGTAGCGACCTCCGAACAACTCAAAACTAGCAAAAAGAAAGTCAAATATATAAAATAAAGCCCAAGGAAACAATTCAAAATGATAAAGATCAAATCCTTAATCAAAACCCAAAATCGGCTAAAAATCACGCACGGGCCCGCGCCTCGGAACTCGATAAAACCCAACAAATCAGACAACCCATTCAATTATGAGTCCAACCATACTAGTTTCACTCAATTCCAACTCTGAATCGATGTTCAATACTCAAAATCACTTTATGAAATTTTAGATAAAAACCCCAAATTTGACTTTGAAATCATCAGTCAAATGACAAAAACGAAGATGGATTCATGAAATATAACCAAAATCGAGTATATAACAATTACCCTAATCCATATGGTGAAAATCACCTCCATAATTTATCCAAACCCGAGCTCCCCAACTCAAAATATGACCAAATGAACAAACCTTCGATATTAAGTATTTTTGCCCAACTGTTCAGCCTCTTTTTGCATGCCGAACGATCCTGAAACTTGCTTTTGATGCATCCGATAGATTTCTTATGACATTTCAGTCAAGTTAGGCTTCTGAATCACTCCAGTTGACCTTATAATGAAGGAGATATGTTAGTTTCAATATTTGGAAATAATGCAGATTTTTAAATACGAAGTCAATGGCAATTTCGTAATTAATTTGAAATATCTAGCAACCCAATTCTTAGTAAAATGACCATAAAATCCTCATACAATGTCCAAATTAGATGATTCTTTTTGCTACTGATCCGCAATTATGATACGGATCTAATGCTTCAATCAAAACAGAAATCGAAGCTCATTTATTCAATGTGGTACCATTTATACTTTAAGAAACGACGTCGAAATATAAGAAAAACGAGCGCAACACAACCCAAACATATGTGAAACTCACCCCGAGCCCCTCGGTACCCCGTACGAACATACCAAAAAGTCCCATAACATAACACAAACTTACTCGAGGTCTCGAATCACGCATAACGACATCGAAACGACGAAACACACCTCAAATCAAACTTAATGAACTTTCGAACTTTCGACTTCCAAAAACTCGGGCCGAAACATATCAAATCAACTCGGAATGAACTCAAATTTTCCACACAAGTCCTAATACATCATACCTAGCTACTCGTGCACTCAAACTGCCGAGCGAATTCCAAATGCTCAAAATGACTGATCAGATCGTTACATTCTCCTCTACTTAAACATACGTTCGTACTCGAATATGCCAAGAGTTGTTCCTAAGCCGTCAAACCACCGTGTAACCTTACCATGCATATACCTATGGATTATCCCACGTCACTCCATTCCATATAAGCCCGACAACATAACATACAGATGATCATTACTTCAACCTTAGCCCGTAAACCTTGGAATCCAATTTCCAACATTCAGAATTTCTTATAAGGTTTGAATCTCGCAACCTACGTACTGTATAAGTGTGAACAAGTTGTATCAAGTCTTCACCACGACCCAAGATGTAATCACATGATGTATCTCATAACTCAAATACTCACAGCGATATCTTCTAACCACAGTAGCTGCTCCAAACAATCCAATGCCGGTAAGAAACCTCTTATCAAACAAAGCCTCGTTCTAACACCTTCATACACTTCCAATGGTGAAAGAAACACGCAAAAACACATAATCGTTCACCAGAACAACAGGTCGTGGAGCTCCCTCTCCTCCGACAAGAACTGTTGCAGATTTCTAAGTCGACTTTGATATTATCCTTCCAAATATACCACAATCAAATCCGATAATATCCATTATAGGTCTAATGAACTCATCTCATCCAACCCGTCCACTCTAGTGGCATGCCACAGCAATATAATCTAAAACCACAACTCGTGCAACCCGTGCACTAATTAGCAACATTCCAAATGTACTTAATCATGAAAATGACTCAAACGTGAGAACTGTCCCGCCAGTTTAACAAGTACCATCACAACGCTATGCTAAGAGCCTAGCACACACCGTAGAACCAAAACACATGAATCCAACACAAAGGATCATATTCAACATAACACCGCTGCAATGTGTGACCCCATCCAAATGTTGGTCCATATTACATACCTCGAGCCACCTTGCTCAAAACCAATAACCGCGCGAGATTTGACATCAAATACCCAAAGTGTATTACCATAACCACGGAGAGCAAATAACACGATACCACAATCCGAAATGAACATAGCCAACGCACAATGAATCATGTAGTACCCAAATACTCATCTCTCTCAAATTCCGCTATAAAGCCCAAATAGGACTGCACTATTTGTGCATATAACCAATGAAGCATAACTCCTCGTAGCATAGAAGAGTAACTCACATATCAATTCATAACACGAATAAGCTTGGAAACAACCGAATGGCACATGCCTCAATAATAGCAATATGGAGCCAACCAATCTGACCCGGCATAGAATATACATCCTAATTGGGCCTACCAATGGACCCCCAAGCTAACTCTTGTCATCCACAAATAGATAAACAACCTTCTGAAGATCCACAATGAATTACCCATAACACATACAATACTGTGAATAGCTTTGGCCACGTTTTCACAGTCCACAACCACGAAATGATCTACTCATGAGAACTCCCAGTCTCCAAATCTATAGAGCACATGATCACCATATCCGACCCCAACTCCACCGCCCGAATATATGACACATCTCTCATACACGATCATCCCTCGAGGAATATTTCTAAAATTCTTCTATGGCAGAAAGCAAAATTTGAACCTCAGTAGTCGATCAACCAGGAGAGTGGTGCAATACCAATGAAGTATCCATAAATCAAAACATATCGCCCCTTCTGAAACTTACACCCTCGTCAAGCCATATCTAATAGCAATATCATCTATCTAGTCATATGAGATCGTCCATGCTACCTAAAAATTTATGTCCTTCCCTTCAAAACTTAACCTTGACCTTACACATGAAAATCTCAATCCTACACAACACACTGCATATGCCATGCCATCATATAAAAAATATGAGAACTTCATAATCCACTCCGAGTCACAAGCAACTACATACTTAATTAGCCAAGAAATTTACATTTGACCCCATCCAGGAGAAAATTACTATACATCACATGCATCCTCGCGCCAGTAGGAAATATACATCTCTATACGTGGTAGAAACCATCAAGAACTCTCTGAATCCCATTTGCACATAACAAAACCGTCAGGACTGAATCCCTCTAACTCAACCAAGCTACGCAGGCCTTCAAAACCCTAGAGTCTCACCACAAAACATCTATAGAGACTAGCCACATCATAAGTACCCAAGGAATCAATTATATCCATTAATGTGCAGGTCTAACCTACTACCAAGTTGTCCTAATTCTCCGAGTTCCTTCTGAATTACCTTCATATTGATACCTATCCTTGCCATAATACCACAATCCTCAACCAAGACTCACCACACAAGATCCTAGCATAACACCACTCCGCCCTAAGGCTCATAAGCCGTTGAATGCTCTCTTAAGCACCCCAAATGTACCACAACCGAGATACCCACTCTGAAGAGACCTTATGTGAATAAAAAGTTGTTCATATTACCTTCCTAATACTGAATGTAGAATCCATAATGATATAGAAATACTGCGAGTCTCGACATCATCCAATGAAAAATCCCTAACCCTAGCCATATACAAATCTTGAAAATTTCCAATTGCTACATTTAAATCTTGAATTCCATTAGGACTATTCTCAAGAGTTTTCCACTCTGCTTAAATCTCAACTAAACTGACCAAATGGACCCAATGACACGTGTCCCATTAGCACACCAACACCTTGAGAAGTAATCCACACCCCTAAGCAACTGAGCGAAACACCACTCCATGCACACTACATCATTTACGCTAATCAACTTAATTATTCCACGTTTCACATATCCTCATAAATCATAATACAACCTGTATCTAGAAATTCCTTTACTCGATCTCACCTTCTATAGAACATAAATTATTCACAAGTATACCTCAAACTGAAACCAATACAGCACATAGCTGTGCAATCAACTTAGCAATAGCATACTCCCCCACTTGGCTCAAAGCCATAGATCAAAACACACAATAACTCAAAATGCCCATATTCTATTACTGCCATAATGTCGTAGTAAGATTCCACCAAATCCTCCATAAGCTCATGAAACACAAACCATCTAATATCTCAAATCATCTGGAGATCTCGCATTCGCCCTTGTAACAGTCATGCCAACTCCCACAAACGATCAAGACTCAAAATGCAACACATATAATTCACTGGTAAAAGAGAACTCGCTACAAAACAACATAGGGATTACACAAACCTTAGGACACCGCGCAGGAGATAAACCACCTGCTTCGCCTAAAACTAACATCTCTTCATGCCCTTCCACAGTCATAACTACTACGTAATCACTCAATCTTCTTGATTCTGAACTCATCAACAAGACATGAGAATCTACTTCACTCTACAACTAAACAACATGAGAGATCCCTCAACACACCCATAACCCGAGACCATACGCCATATCAAGAAAGAAATAAAACACCCAATAGTTTATGCTACCTCTCAAGTAAACGCTTCTCTTCATATTCGAATAATCCGAACACATCTCGTTGTCACATCATACTCACCACGTAGTCATCCAGTTACAAATTCCCCTAATTGGGACACCAACAGACATATAAGTCCCAAAAGCATGTGCTCACTCAATCAAAATCTCCGTGCTCAGGATACCGTCAAAACCCGAGCTCAAGTTCTCCACTGGACCATCATCAGCATGATAAAATATCATCTCGCACCTCAATCATAGAATCACAAGTCGTCAATGCACAACTAATACCGAGCACTTATGTGCACATACGAATACGTGGAAGGAATTCAAAGAGTTACGCTTCAAGCTGAATCAATGTCGCACGATAACAAAAGAAAAATGGGAAGTATATCCTAAATTTCCTATAGCCTCTCGAAGATAGGTACGGACGTCATCATACCAATCAGTAAGACTCTACTAGACACTTGCTCAAGACTTGTACAACCTATGAACCTAGAGCTTTGATACAAATCTGTCACGACCTCAAAAATCACTAGTCGTGATGGAACCTGACCCCAACCCGCTAGGTAAGCCAATTTAACAATTATCCATTTATAATTAAATTAATAAAATATTAAATGGAAAAAATTATCTGAAACCTATACATTTCCCAAGGACTGGTAGTACAAATCATGAGCTTTTAAGAATAGAGTTTACAAAGCTGATAGGAGGTAAATACATCTACTGTTCGAAAAGTACATAAACAGAGTTTTTATTAATTCTACGGCTACCATAAACAAGAGGCAAATACAACAGGAACGCAGGTACATTTTCAATCCAGCTCCCATCGAACACAGCAACCTCAACAGCCAATATCTGTACGCAATGTGCAGAAGTATAGTATCAGTACAACCGACCCCATTTACTGAGTAAGTAACAAACCTAACCTTAGGTTCAAAGTAGTGACGATCTTGAACATGCTCGGGTCCAACACCATTAGCCAACAATAGTTCATAACAATGTAAGGCATTGCATAAGGAAGTAACTCAAAGATAAGATACTCAGCTTTTTCACATTTTTTCAAAAAAAAATAGTCGCGTTTCAAATATATCAGTGAAAACCCAACTCTTTTACCGAAGTCGTAAGAACAATACGAGTAAGTTTGAAAACTGGGAAGTTTCCCAAAAATCCTTTCAATAGTAAATATGATGTTTCACTTTCTCTCTAGATAGCAAGTGTAAAATACCTCTCGATGCCCATATGTCAATATATGTGAGAAGTCATGAATGATGTGATACCGTACAACATGAGAAAAATGCATATATATGCCTGTGTATCATGTGCATGTCAAATGCGATGCAACTCACTGATAATACCATATGCATACTCTCCGAGCATCAATTCAGGCAATCCTCCCAGTCACTCAGTCCTCACAGTCACTTAGTCCTCACAGCTACTCAATCCTCATAGCCACAAAGTCCTCACAGTCACTCACCACTCATCACTCGGCACTCGTATTCAGTAGGTACCTGCGATCATTAGGGGTGTGTACAGACTCCGGAGGGTCTCCTTCAGCCCAAGCGCTCTATCAAGCAAATCATGGCATACATCAGTAAAACATGTTGCGACGTGCAACCCGATCCCATGAATATCCTCACAATCAGCCCCTCGGCCTCACTCAATCATCAATCTCTCCAAGATCTCGGGCTCTACCGACAACAATGATATGATGTATCAATAAATAACAACTGAGACTAAGATATGATATGAATGCATGAATATGACTGAGTACGAAATATCAATGAAATCAGTGAGGTGAAAGCAAGAAACGACCAATATGGTTCCCAACAATATTGGCATAAATCCTAAACGTGATATCTAGAGTGATTGACAGCTCATTTACTATATCACATGGTGAAAACACAGATATAAAAAATAATAGGACAACTATGTAGTGCCATGGAAACAACGAAGTCACAATTCATAGGGTGCATGCCCACACACCCGTCGCCTCAATACCAATCACACAACACAAAATTCAGAGTTTTATACCCTCAGCACTATGTTTAGAAGAATTACTTACCTCGAACAAGGCAATTTCGATACCAATAAAGCCAAGAGATGATCCAAGAATTCCATAATGCACGTAGCAACCTCCGAACGGCTCAAAACTATCCAAAAGAAACTCAAATATATCAAATAAATCCCAAGGAAACAATTCCAAATGATAAAGATCAAATCCTTAATAAAAATCCAAAACCGGCCAAAAAATACACCCGGGCCCATGCCTCGGAACTCGACAAAACTCACAAATCCGACACCTCAATCAATTATGAGTCCCATCATACTAGTTTCACTCAATTCTGACTCTAAATCGATGTTCAAAACTCAAAAATTCAGTATATGAAATTTTAGACAAGACCCCCAAATTTCACTTTGAAATCATCAATCAAATGACAAAATCTAAAATGGATTCATGAAATATAACCAAAATCAAGTATATAACACTTACCGCAATCTGTATGATTAAAAGCTCCTCCAAATATTGTCCAAATCCGAGCTCCCCCACTTAAAATATGACCAAAAAAACAAACCTTCGATATTAAATATTTTTGCCCAACTGTTCTGCCTTGTTTTGCATGCCAACGATCCCGAAACTTTCTTTTGATACCTCCAATGGATTTCTTGTGAAATTTCATTCAAGTTAGGCTTTTGAATAACTCAATTTCACCTTATAATGAAGGAGATATGTTTGTTGCAATATTTGAAAAAAGTGCAGATTTTTAAATACGAATCCAATGGTAATTTCGTAATTAATCTAAAAAAGTTAGTAACCCAATTCTTAGTAAAATGACCATAAAATTCTCATACAATGTCCAAATTCGATGATTGTTTTTGCTATGGATCCCTATTATGATACAAATCTATGTTTTCAATCAAAACAGAAATCGGAGCTCATTTGTTCAATATGATACCATTTATGCTTGAAGAAACGACGTCAAAACATAAGAAAAACGAGTTCAACACAACCCAAACCTATGTGAATCAGATAACACGTATTACAGGGTTTCATACCAATCAGATAACACATATTACGAGGTTTCATACCCTCCGCACTAAGTATAGAATAGTTACTTACCTCAAAAAAGCCAATACCTAGATCAAGCCAAACGATACTCCAAAAATCCCATCCCGTGCGTACCGACATTTGAATGGCTCGAAACTAACCAAAAGCAACTTGAATACATCAAATAATTCCATAGGAAACAAACACATTCGATAAAAGTCGAATATTTAATCAAATTCCAAAATCGACCAAAAAGTCAAACCTGGGATCCCGCCGAACACGACAAAACTCATAAAATCCGACAATCCATTCAAATACGAGTCCAACTATACTAGTTTTACTCAAATCCGACTCTGAATCGATGTTCTAAACTCAAAAATTGACTTTATGAAATTTTAGGCAAATCCCCCAAATTTCACTTTGAAATCATTAATCAAATGCAAAAAACGAATATGAATTCATGAAATATAACCAGAATCGAGTATAGAACACTTAACCAAATCCATATGGTTAAAATTGCCTCTAATAATTGTCCAAATCCGAGCTCTCCAACTAAAAATATGACCAAATGAACAAACCTTCGATATTAAGTATTTTTGCCTACTTGTTCTGCCTCGTTTTGCATGCCAAACGAACCCGAAACTTACTTTTGATGCCTCCAATGGATTTCGTGTGAAATTTTGGTCAAGTTACGGTTTTGAATCACTCCAAGGACCTTATTATGAAAGAGATATGTTGGTTTTAATATTTGGAAACATTGCAGATTTTTAAATACGAAGTCAGCTGCAATTTTGTAATTTATCTGAAAAATCTGGCAACCTAATTCTTAGTAAAATGACCATAAAAGCGTCATACGATGTCCGAATTTGACGATTCTTTTTGGTACAGATCCGTAATTATTATACGGACTTAATGCTTCAATAAAAAAAAAGAAATTGGAGCTCATTTGTTCAATGTGTTACCATTTATGCTTTAAGAAACAACGTCGAAACATAAGAAAAATGAGCGCAACACAACCCAAACCTATGCGAAACTCACCCGAGGGGCTGAGGTCGAGGCCGTGCCAGAGGCCGAGGTGAGGCAGGGCTCAGCCCAATGCCCGAGCAGCAGCCCTAGTAGTGGAGCCTCAAGTAGAGTTTGGCGAGGAGGTTCCAGCCCAGATTGTTCATGTCGGGCCAGCTCAGGTTCTGGAGGGGTTCACTGTCACCCCAGTGCTTTAGGAGGCTTTGGCCCATTTGGTGGGCTTTATGGAGAGTGAGGCCCAGACTGGAAAATTTCCCATGGCACCAACTGTCTCACAAGATGGAGAAGGAGCACAGACTCCTGCTACTCACACTCCGGAGCAGATGTCTCCCCAGTATCAGACTACAACAACTTATCTTAGAGTATTTTAGGCGGTTGTTACGGCATAGGCCGATGATGGGACAACTATGTCTTATGAGGCTTTATGGAGATTGGACAAGTTCAACAAGCTCTTTCAAGTTCACTTTATTGGTGCATCTTCAAAGGACCCCCAGGAGTTTCTTGACAACTAACATGAGGTTTTACGAAACATGGGTATAGTGGAGACCAATGTGGTAGATATTGTTGCATTTCAGATGGCTAGTTCCACCAAGAAATGGTGGAGAGATTATTTGTTGACCAGACCAGCTGAGTCACCTACTCTTACTTGGGACCAATTCTCTCAGCGCTTCCTAGAGAAGTTTCTCCCTATCACATTGAGAGAGAAGCATCGCCGTCAGTTCAAGCGTCTTAAGCAGGGCAGTATGACCGTTACTCAGTATGAGACCCGTTTTGTGGATTTGTCCCGTCATGCTTTTCTTCTACTTCCTACTGAGAGAGATGGGGGTGAAGAGGTTTATTGAAGGACTTGCTCAGCTTATCATATTGCAGATGGCTAAGGAGACTGGGAGTGATATTTCTTTTCAAGAGGCTGCCAATATTGCCAGGCGAGTCGAGGTGGTTCTTTCTCAGGGAGGTCAGGGGTCTGACAAGAGACCTCGTTATTCCGGTGGTTTCAACGGTGCCTCATCTGGAGGCAGAGGTACTTTTGGTAGAGGACATCCTCCCAAGCTGTTTCATTCAGCACTTCAGGCATCCCACGGTGCTCAAGGTGGTCGTGGACCTCATATGCCTTATTCTCATTAACCTACAGTGCACCACCAGCTCCTATTAGTTCACCTCCACTCCAGAGTTTTTAGGGTGGTTACTCAGGTCGACAGGGTCAGTTTCACAGCCAGCAGTCACAACAACTGAGGTCTTGTTATACTTATGGTGATACGAGACACATTGCTAGGTTTTTCCCTCGTGTATCGATTAGTTCACAGCATTAAGGTTCTCGTGCCATGATCCCGGCATCAGGTGTTGCACCTCCCGCTCAGCCAACTAGAGGTAGAGGTCAGCCAGCCAAAGGTGGTGGTCCGACCATTAGTGCTAGAGGTCAGGCTGCTAGATAGGGAGGCCAGCCAGCCATGGGCCGTCCTAAAGATGTAGTTCAGAGTGGTGGGGCCCAACCCCGATGCTATGTTTTTTCAGCTAGACCCGAGTCTGAGTCATCTGACGCCGTTAGCACATGTACTATTTCAATTTGTAGTAGAGATGCTTGAGTTCTATTTGATCCGAATTCCACTTACTCCTATGTGTTGTCCTATTTTGCTTTATATTTGGTTGTGCCTCGTGATTCTTTGAGAGCCCCTATGTTTGTGTCCACACCTGTGGGGGATGCTAATTTTGTAAATCGTGTTTATCGTTCGTGCGTGGTTACCATTGAGAGTCTTGAGACTAGTTTAGATCTTCTACTTCTCGATATGGTTGATTTTGATGTTATATTGGGTATGGATTGACTGTCACCTTATCACACTATATTGGACTGTCACATCAAAGCGGTGAACTTAGCCTTGATGGGGTTGCCTCGATTAGAGTGGATGCGGACTCATGGCCATGTTACCCATAGGGTTATCTCTTACATGAAGGCTCATCGTATGGTCGAGAAGTGGTGTCTAGCTTTTTTGGCTTATGTTCGTGATTTTAGTGCAAAGGTTCCTTCCATGTATTTCGTACCAGTTGTTCGTGAGTTTCCAGAGGTATTTCTTGCAGACTTTCCAGGGATACCACCTAACAGGGATATTGATTTATGTATTGATTTGGCTCCGGGCACTCAGCCCATTTCCATTCCGCCATACAATATGGCCCTTCCAGAGTTGAAGGAATTAAAGGAACAGTTGCAATATTTTCTTGATAAGGGTTTCATTAGACCTAGTGTCTCGCCCTGGGGTGCACCTGTGTTGTTCGTGAAGAAGAATGATGGATCGATGAGGATGTTCATAGATTATCGGCAGTTGAAAAAACTCACCATCAAGAACAAGTATCCATTGCCGAGGATCGATGACTTATTTGATCAGCTTCAGGGTGCCAACGTGTTTGCGAAGATTGATTTGAGATCTGGCTACCATCATTTGAGGATTAGGGCATCCGATGTCCCTAAGAGAACTTTTCGAACTTAGTACGGGCATTTTGAGTTCTAGTGATGCCCTTTGGGTTGACAGATGCCCCAGCAGCATTTGTGGATTTGATGAACCGAGTGTTCAAGCCTTATTTGGACTCATTTGTGATTGTCTTTATTGATGATATCTTGATATACTCCCACAGTCGATAAGAGCACGTGTAGCATTTTAGTATTGTACTTCTGACTCTGAGAGACAGCCACTTATATGCTAAATTTTCAAAGTGCGAGTTTTGGTTGGATTCATTCGTTTTCTTGGGGCATGATGTTTCAGCATAGGGCATTCAGGTAGATCCTAAGAAGATTGAAGCAGTGTAGAACAGACCTAGACCTACTTTAGCTATGGAGATAAGGAGTTTCTTGGGTTTGGCGGGCTATTATCGTCGCTTTGTGGAGGGGTTTTCATCTATAGCAACCCCATTGACCAGGTTGACCTAGAAGGGTGCCCCGTTCAAATAGTCAAACGAGTGTGAGGCGAGCTTTCAAAAGCTCAAGACTGCTTTGACTACAATACCGGTGTTGGTGTTGCCTACAAGTTCAGGATCTTATACGGTATATTGTGATGCTTCCCGTGTTTGACTCAGCTATTGATGCAGGAGGGTAGGGTGATTGCATATGCGTCACGGCAATTGAAGGTTCATGAGAAGAGTTACCTGTCTATGATTTAGAGTTGGTAGCCATTGTTCATGCGCTGAAGATTTGGAGGCACTACCTTTACGGCATGTTGTGTGAGGTTTTCGCGGATCATCGGAGCCTTCAGTATTTGTTCAAGTAAAAGGATCTCAATTTGAGGCAGAGGATATGGTCAGAGCTATCGAAAGACTATGGTGGCCAATGCCTTGAGTAGAAAGGCAACAAGTATGGGTAGTTTTGCATTCATTCCAGTCAGTGAGAGGTCACTTGCATCAGATGTTCAAACTTTAGCCAACCAGTTTGTGAGGTTGGATATTTCAAATCCCAACCGTGTTCTAGCTTGTACAATCGCTCGGTCTTCTTTGTTTGAGCGAATCATAGATCAACAGTATGACGACCCTTATTTGTTGGTCCTCAGGGACATAGTGCGGCACGATGGTTCCAAGCAGGTTACTGTTGGTGATGTCGGGGTCTTGAGGATGCAGGGTCGTGTTTGTGTGCCTAATGTGGATGGACTTCGTGAGTTTATTCTTGAG
This sequence comes from Nicotiana undulata, assembly GCA_005239495.1. Classification (NCBI taxonomy): domain Eukaryota; kingdom Viridiplantae; phylum Streptophyta; class Magnoliopsida; order Solanales; family Solanaceae; genus Nicotiana; species Nicotiana undulata. The sequence goes on along the minus strand of ML286410.1, from coordinate 14,515 downwards.
GAGGCCCATAGTTCCCGGTTTTCTATTCATCCGGACGCCACAAAGATGTATCAGGACTTGCGGCAATATTATTGGTGGAGGAGGATGAAGAAGGATATAATTGCTTATGTAGTTCGATGCCTAAATTGTCAGCAAGTAAAGTATGAGCACCAGAGACCTGGTGGTTTGCTTCAGAAGATAGAGATTCCTGAGCGGAAGAGCGTATCACTATGGATTTCGTTGTTGGACTCCCACAGACTCAGAGGAAGTTCGATGTCGTCCGGGTCATTGTGGACAGGCTGACTAAGTCAGCGCATTTCATTCATGTGGCAGTAACCTATTCTTTGGAGCGGTTGGCAGAGATTTATATTCGCGAGATCGTCTTTCTTCACAGTGTTCGAGGTAAGCATTTCACCTCCCACTTCTGGAGGGCAGTACAACATAAAATGGGTTTGCGGGTTGATTTGAGCATAACATTTCATCCTCAGACGGACGGACAGTCCGAGCGCACTATTCAGATATTGGAAGATATCCTCCACGCATGTATTATAGACTTCAGAGGATCGTGGGATCAATTCTTGCCCCTTATAGAGTTTGCCTACAACAGCAACTACCAATCTAGCATTCAGATGGCTGCTCCCTATAAGGCATTATATGGTAGGCGGTGTCGGTCGCCAGTTGGGTGGTTTGAGCCAGGGGAGGCACGGTTGTTGGGCACAGATCTAGTACAAGATTCCTTGGATAAGGTCAAGATTATTCAAGATCGACTTCGCACAACTCAGTGCATGCACAAGAGTTATGTTGACCGTAGAGTTCATGATGTTGCATTCATGGTCGGGGAGAGAGTGTTGCTGCGGGTATCACCTGTGAAGGGTGTAATGAGGTTCGGAAAGAAGGGCAAGCTGAGCTTTAGGTATATCGGACCTTTTGAGATTCTGGAGAGAGTGGGAGAGGTGGCTTACAGGCTTGCATTGCAACCAGGGTTATCAGCAGTTCATCCTGAGTTCCACATGTCCATGCTTCAGAAGTATCACAACGATCTGTCCCATATATATTTTATTAGATTTCAACTCTGTCCAGTTGGACAAGGATTGGACTTACGAGGAGGAGCCGATGGCTATTCTAGCCCAGCAGGTTCGTCAGTTAAGGTGGAAGAGTTATCCTGCAGTTCGAGTACGCTCGAGAGGTCAGCCCGTCGATGCAGCTACTTGGGAGTTCGATTCGAACATTCACCAGTTCAGGTACTTTTCTATGTCTGTTCGAGGACGAACGGTTGTTTTAGAGGTGGAGAATGTAATGCCCCGAAAGGTCATCTTATGTGTTAGAACCCAATTCTACGCTTTTAAGCTTCAAACACTTCATTTTATCCTTCATTGACTTGCATGCACAGTCCGGACGAGTTTCCTGAAAGATGTTATGGTAAAACTCAGAAAAATAAGAATTTTTGCCTAAAAACTTCGTTTGAGTTGACTTCGGTCAACAATTTTAGTAAACGGACCCGAATTTGTGTTTTGATCCCAGTGAGTCTATGTCGTGATTTGGGATTTGGGCGTATGCCCCGAATCGAATTCGGAAGTCCCTAGCCTGAGATATCAGACTTTGTCGAAATTTGGAAGTTAAAGGCTTAATGAATTTGAAATGTTTGACAAAAGCTTGACTTTCGGATAACGGATTCGTATTTTGGTTCCGGAACCCGATATAGGTCCAATAAAATATTTATGACTTTTTTGTGAAATTTGGTGAAAAAGAGAATTGGTTTGGCGTGACTCGGGCGTCCGGTTGTGAAAATAGAAGATTCAAAATTTTCTTAAAAATTTCATTCGATTTGGTGTTCAATTTGTAGTTCTAGGTGTTATTTTAGTGATTTGATCACGCGAGCAAGTTTGTATGATGCTTTTAGACTTGTGTGCATAGTTGGTTTGAAGACCCGAGGGCTCGGGTGAGTTTCAGTTAGGCTACAGAGTGAATTGAACTTAAAGAATCATAGCCGGTGCATCAGACCTGCAGATTTTGCATTTGCAAGTTCTGGCTCGCAAATGCAATCCTCACATTTGCGAAGAGACCATCGCATTTGCGAGTAGTGGGCTTGGGGGTGGACCTTCGCATGTGCGAAGTTTGGTCGCATTTCCAATCCTCACTTGTTTGCATTTGCGATTACTGCAGGCCTAGGGTATTTTTTGCATTTGCAAAGAAATGGTCGCATTTGCGAACCATGGGTCGCAAATGCGATACCTGCAGCTGAAAAAAAGATGGCTTAGACAAGACTTTTGATTCATTCTTCGAATTTTCAAACCTAGAAACACAAGAGGCGATTTTCCAAAGAACGTTTCTTCCCCGAATAATTGGTAAGTGATTTTAAACTAATTGTTTTTCAATCTTCCACTACTTTTCCTAAGATTTCAACCTAAAATCTAAAGTTTTCATGGTGGAATTAGGGGTTGTTTGGTAGAAAATAGGGATTTGGTAATTTGGGGATTTTGACCTCAAATTGAGGTCGGATTCCAAAATGAGTCACATAACCGTGCTCGTGGGTGAATGGGTATTGGGTTTTAGTCCTAATTTCAGGTTTGGACCAAGCGCGTCTGGGTGTTGACTTTTGTTGACTTTTTCACTAATGGTCTAAATTGAATTCTTTACAATTGTGGGTAGTTTCTAAGACTTAAATTCAATTGTTTGGTTGGTGATTTGCTAGATTATATTGCTTCGGAGTCTTGTGTGAAAGGAAAAGCCGTAGTTGAGCTTTAAGTTTGGGCGTTGGAGCGAGGTAAGTGTCGTGTTTAACCTTGACTTGTGGGAATAGGACTTCTGTGTCAATTTGCTACTTGTTTAATTGTCGGTAACAACGGATATGTGAGGTGACGAGTACTTATGCATTGTAGTCCGTTTAAGGCATGCGGGTGGGGCTTCGTTTCTTTCAATTATAGCTTCCTTTGTTCATGTTATTCATGTTTAGACTAGGATTGTTAAAACGATCGCTTTTATCATTTTTACGAATCTTTTGGTGATAATTGAGTATTGATTCTGAAGTTGAGGTTGACATTGTGGAACCAAATGTGAAAGTAAGACATTGTGGAACCAAATGTGAAAGTAAGGCTTGTACTTGTTATTTTATCTCCATGTTGTTATTTGTTTATTGCATTATGGTAAGGGAGTTAATGCACGAAGGGTGATGCCATGCATATTGTGAGTATAATGCACGAAGGGTGACGACGTGCCATATTGTGAGTGTTAATGCACGAAAGGTGATGTCGTGTCGTTTCTATTAATTTTATGGTGAGGATGAGAGTAAAAGCACGAAGGGTGATGTCGTGCATTTTTCCTTTACTGTGTTTACTTGTCTTATTGGTTCATAGTATATTGGTTGTTTAAGTTACCATTCTGTTGTAGTTCTCTATCTCGTATTCCACTCAGAATGTTCCCCCCCCCCCCCTCCCGATATTACTTGTCTAGTTCTTCATTGCTGTTTTTTGTACATATACTGTTAAATTGTACATGTTTGATATGTAGGTGTCTTGTCATAGCCTCGTCACTACTTGCTCGAGGTTAGGCTCGACACTTACTAGTACAAGGGGTCAGTTGTACTGATACTTCACTCTGCACTTCGTGTGCAGATTTTGGTAGTGGTCCTAGCTGATCGAGAGGCAAAGCAGCTCGAGCAAGTTCATCGGTGACTCAAGGTAGATCTATCGGCGTTCGTAGATCTTGAAGTCCTCGTCTATCATTTTTTCTGTTTTTACTGTTTCTTTCATTCAAACGGTTGTATTTCTTTCAGACTTTTACTTGTAGTAAATCCTAGAAATTCGTGAATTGTGACTTCAGATCTTGGTGGTAGTAAATGTTGAAGCTTTTATATTATTCCTCACTCGCTGTATTTTATTTTAGTTTATTTGCTGTTATTTATTGAATTGAATAATGTTTGTGCTTAATAATTCTCTAATGTTGGCTTGCCTAGCAAGTGAAATGTTAGGAGCCATCACGGTCTTGACAGTGGGAATTTCGGGTCGAGACAATAGAGGGAGAAATCCCGAGGTACCGCCTCGTAGTCTCAAAAGTAAATGTGCAGGGAGAACTCCCGAGGAATCGCCTCGTAGTCTCAAAAGTAAACACACAACTCAAACCGATAAATACAACAGTTAACAACAAGAATTCTACCGTTAAGACTAATAAGGATCAAGGAAAAATAGAAAATCAACTAGGCATGTTGTAAGAGTTCAAATAAACAGTTAAAGCACGTAGACATGCGATATTAGACTAAACAGGATAACTGTAACGACCCGGTCGGTCGTTTCGTAGAATTTTCATTATTATTGATGTTATTGTCTTGTCATAGGTTGGTTATGCTGTTTATGATTTGTTAGAGTCAGTTAGCTCGGGTTCGAAATGGTTGTAGGGAGAAGTGAGACACTTAGTCTCTAGAAATAGCTTTATAGTTGTAAAAGTCAACTGAGAGTTGACTATTGGTCAACGACCTCAGAATGCGGATTTTATGGTTCGGATAGCTTCGTTAGGTCACTCAGGACTTAGGAATGTGTTCGGAATATTTTTGTGATGTTCAATGTAGAATTAGACTTGAATTGGCGAAAGTTAGTTTTTGGTGATTTCCAGTCGGCAGTGCAAAATAGGCTATCGTGGTCGGAATGGAATTTCGGAAGTTGGAACAGGTTCGTAATGTCATTTTGGATATGTTTGCAAAGTGTCAGGTCAATCGGATGTGTTTTGGATAGTTTCAGCATCGTTGGTGGATTTAGGAAAATTTAAAGGTCTTAGGCTTGAATTCGACGTGATTTTGGTGTTTTGATGTTATATTTGGTGTTCCGAGAGTGCAACTAAGTTTGAATGATCATTTAGGATGTGTTGGTAAATTTGGTTGGGGTCCCGAGAGGCACGGGATTGACTTCGGATGGTTAACGGGCATTTTGGCTTTGGAAAAGTCTGTTGTTTTTCTAGTGTTAGCACAACAGTATTTTGTGCATCACGATCGCGAGGTCAGGTCCACGATCCCGTAGAGTGGAATGAGGCCAGGAGGAAATTGTTCAATGTGATCGCACAGTGTGGGGTGCGATCGCGTAGCACTGGAGGTCTGTTCAGTGCGATCGCGTGGGATAAGTCGCGATCGCGTAGGGTTAGCAGGTCAATTCAGGAGGCCACGCATTTGTTTTTTGCGAACGCGGTCAGTGGTCTGCGATCGCATAGGCCTGGGAGGTAAAGCATCGCGATCGCATAGCTCTAGCCAAGATCGCAGAGGGTAATTTTGGGCATATGGAAATTTGTGCTTCGCGATCGCAATGGGGGTCCCGCGATCGCGATGAATAAAAACCTGGGCAGTATATAATTAAACCCCTTGCGACCTTTGCCCACCTTTCCACCATTTTTGAACAGGAAGAAGCTTTTGAGGTAATTTATAAGAGAGGAAATCATTGTTCTTCATTGAGGTAAGGATTTTGGACCCTAAAACTCGATTATATGTGATTAAGGATCAAATTATCATTGTTTAATTCATGAAAATCAGTAGAAAAAGATGGAATTAGGGATTGAGAATAAGAGACCTTTTAGGGATGATTTGAGGGCTTAAACAAACTCCGATTTTAGAGTTCTTTATATGTACGGACTCGTGAGATTATGAAGAACATTTTGATATAAGGTTTGTCGAGTTCCGAGATGCGGGTCTGGGGGTCAGGTTTTGGCTAATTTCCGGTTTTGTGCAAAAATTGGTATTTTTCGATTGGAATTCATTCCCTTAGCATAACTTGATGAGAAAAATATGATATTTATAGAATTGGAGCACTCAGAAGTTGATTAGAGAGGCAAGCGTGTTGCGGTATAGCTTTTCGGGCTAGTTTGAGGTAAGTAATGTCTTTAAATCCTGTCCTGAGGATATGAAATCACGGACATTACATCCTTTCACGGATTTGAAGTGACGCACACACTGGATGACGAGTGTGGGGCGTGCACGAATTGGAAATTTGGAAAAATGTCTCTTTTTAGGCAACTATTGAGTTGCGAAACTTCTTTTAAAGCTTATTCTCTATAGTACTACTATGATTTGATATAATTGGGTTGTAAGCCATGCTTAAGGCCTAGTGCCGATCTGTTTTAACCCCTTGGGGGGATATTTTACTGATATTCTCACTGCTTTGAAACTATGATTTTCAACTCAGTCTTTCTTGTGAAATTGTTGACACTGTTATTTGATAATACTACTATTTCTTGAAATGAAATACTATTTTGGGCCGAGAACCCCATTTTATTCCTGGCCCGAGTGGAATGCTGAGAGTGTCTGACTGAGTGAGGCCGAGGGCCAATGTTGTGAATATGTTATGATATGAGTGAGGCCGAGGGCCAATGTTGTGAGACGTTATGATATGAGAGAGGCCGAGTGCCTGAGAGTGATTTATGCCATGATGTGGGTTGTTTATAGCGCTTGGGTTGTAGGAGCCCCTCCGGAGTCTGTACACACCTCCAGTGAGTGCAGGTACCTACTGAGTTCGAGTGCCGAGTCATGAGTGAGTGGGAGGCATGAGTGATAGTGAGGTTTCCCGCGGGGCTGATACTGAGTGATGGTGAGGTGCTTAGGGAAATTGTTAGGAGTGATGATTATGGCCCGAGGGGCAGTTTTAAGATGATATTTTACTGAGTTTTGACTATGATTCACTTCATTTTTCAAGATGATATTACTGAGAGATTTACTGAGATATATTGAAAATATACTTGTTTTAAAGGATTTTCTTGAAATTTGTTTTCGAACTTATGTATATTGTATTGAGACCTGATGTTTTACTGTTTTGTGGATTGGTGTTCTGTGTTGTGTGTTTCTTATTCTCAGACTGTGATTTATTTTCATTACTACTGAGTTGGCATACTAATCATTACTTCTTGCACCCCTGTGTTCAGATCCAGGTACTAGTTCGGAGTAGTAGTCGTCCGAGCTCGTTGTCATCAGCGTTGGGATTTCGAGATAGTTGTCCAGCATCCGCAGCTTCTCCATTTCCCTTCTTTATATAGTTCTTAGTATTTGATTCATAGACATTATTATGACATTAGCAGAGTTAGTTTATTTCTTAGATGCTCGTGATCGGTTGACTCCAGTCTTGGGGGATTAGTTTAGACGGTTGAATTATATTATTGATGCTTAAGGACTTAAGGAAATTATTTTGTACTTTGTTTGCTGGTTATTATTGATTTTTGAGAAATTATATTAAAACAAATGTGTAGTTATGTGATGGTTGTCTAGCCTAGTTCTACAATAGGAGCCATCACGACCTGTTAGGATTTGGGGTCGTGACAAGTTGGTATCAGAGCTCTAGGTTACATAAGACTCAACGGTCATGAGCAGGTTTAGTAGAGTCTTGCGGATCGGTACGGAGACGTCTGTACTTATCTTCGAGAGGCTGCAGAACCCTTAGGAACATTCCACATTCTTGAATTCTTATCGTGCGAATCCATTTATTCAGCCAAAAGCGTAGCTCTTTGAATTCCTTTCATGTATTCGAATGCGCACGCGAGCGCTTGGTATCAGTTGTTCGTCGGCGGCTTGTGAATTCCATGGGTGAGATGTGATTTTTAACATGGTAATAATGGGCCAGTCGGAAGGACCTAAGATCGGGTTTTGTCTGTGGCTTGAGTGTTGAGATTTCATTTGTGTGAGCACATGTGTTGGGGGACTTATACGTCCGTTTGTGTCCTTATTGATGGAACTTTGTGACTAGATGACTACATGGTGAGTGTGATCAGATAGTTAGATGTATTCAGGTTGTTTTATTATGACCAGGATGAATTGGCGGGAGATGTGGCAAGAACCATTGTTTTATTTGACTTCTGTATTGAGTTAGAATATGGCTTTGAGTTATGAGTATTGAAGGACCTCTCGTGTAGTTTAGTTGTGGAGTGAAGTGGGTTTTCCTGTTATGTTCTGAGTTGCTGTGATATCTTTTGAGCTGACCAATGCCCCAGCAGCGTCTATGTATTTGATTGCCGATGTATTCAGTCGTATTATAACTCATTTGTTATTGCATTTATTGATGGCATCCTGTCGTGCTCTCGTAGCCAGGGATAGCATACTCGACATTTGATGATGGTAGTACAAGGATATAGGGAGGAGAAGCCTTGTGCAAAGTTATCCAAGTGTGAATTGCTGGCTCAGTTCAGTATCATTCTTGGGACACGTGGTGTCCAGTGAAGGTGTCTATGTGGTCAGACGAGTGTGAGTAGAGCTCCCAAAAGATCAATATTTCCTTGACCACAGCTCCAGTGTTAGTATTTCCATCAGCTTCAGGTTCTTATACCGCTTATTATGATGTCTCGAGGGCAGGCATTAGTTGTGTTCTGATGTAGGAGGGTAAAGCGATTGAGTAATAGCTATGATCTTCGGAAGTGTATAGAGAGATATCAGTTTGAGGCTAAGCAGGCAGGGGTATCTCCTGCGGTTGTCCCAAGGTGTGTGGTCCTTATGTTGATCTGTAGTAAGTACTCTTCTACCAGTAAATGATGTATGTTGTAATTTGAGTTTAGATCGCTTGTGGAAGTTGGCATGACCATTTGAATGGTGGATGCGAGATTTGTATTCGATTTGAGGTTAGACGGTTTGGGTCATATGAGCTTATGAAGGATCTAGTTGAATCTCACCACAGTATGGTGGAAGTGATAGCGTATGGGCATTGTGAGTTACTGTTTGTCTTGGTCATTGGCTTTGAGCCAAGTGGGGGAGTCCGCTAATGATAAGTTGATTATTATGTGTTGTACTGGTTTCTGTGCGAGGTATATTGGTGAATCAGTTATGACCTGCAGAGGTGGAGTCTAGGAATGACTCGAGCAATGGAAATTTCTTCGATACAGGTTGTAATGTACTTTATGGGTAATGGAATTTGTTGAATGATTGAGTTATGCTTGAAGGTGTAGTGTGTGTAGTGTATGCATTTGCTTGTTGCTTCAATGTGTGGATTACTTATCCTAGTACGAGGTTTGCAAGTAGGGTCAAGTCGTTCTGTTTACTTGGTTAGTGTAATTGAAATTGCGTAGAGTGAATGACATTCGAGAATGGTTCAGACGGATTCAAGGTTATATATAACAATTGAGGGTCTTCAAGGTGTGAAAGGGGATAGAACTGAGATTTACGTGGAAGGTGTCAAGGCTTGTGGTGTATTTACATTATCATGGATTATATTCATCAGTATCAAGAAAGCGAAGGTAATGACTTTAAATTTGCATAAAGTCTCTTCAGGGTAAGTATTTTTAATGTGGTGTTTCGGGGATATTTGAGAGAGTATTCAGCGGCTTATGAGTCTTAGACGGTATATTTTTATGCTCGGGTTTCGTGCAGTGAGTCGAGATTGAAAATTGCGGTATTATGGGAAAAGAAGTATCAATTCGAAGGTAAGTCAGAAGAAACATGGGTAAATAGGACAGCTTGGTAGTATGTCAGATCGGCATGATAAGGGATATGGTTAGTTCTTTGGGTGTTTATAAGGTAATGAGTTATTACAGGTGTTTCTTAGCAATTCTCTTGGGATTTGGTGGCATGCGTAGCTTGGTTGAGTTGGAAGGATTCAGTCTTGACGGTTTGGCATTGTACAAATGGGATTCAGAGAGTTCTTGATGGTTTCTACCACGGTTGGAGATGTATATTTCTACTGGCGTGAGGGCCATGTGATGTATAGTAATTTTGCTTCTAAATGGGATCAATGGAAAGTTCTTGGCTAGTTGGGTACGTAGTTGTTTGTGTCTAGGAAGGGAGCATGAAGTTCTCATATTTATCATAGGATTGCATGGCGTATGCGGTATTTTGTGTATAGTGGAGAAGTGTTTAAGGCAATGTGTTTGAGTAAGGGTGCTTCATTGGTGTTACGACGCTCTTTTGTTGGATCGACTGCCAATATTCAAGTTTGTTGGTGGCACAGAAGAAATATAGGAGTATCCCCGTGGAATGATTGAGTATTGGAGACATGTTATATATTAGAGTGGTGCAACTGGGGATTAGATATAGTAATTTGTGCGCTTCAAGGACTTCGAGACTGGGAGTTTTCATAAACAGATTTGTTTTTGTAGTTATGAACTACGAGGATGCGAGCAAAGCTAGTCAGGTGTTAGTATATGTCATGATTCAGTCATTATGAACCTTTGGAGAGTTATCTACCTGTTATGGATTACCAGAGTTGATTTAGAATTATTGGTAGGCCAGTATGGGTGTGTGTTCTACACTGAGTCGGAATTGTTGACTCCGAATTGCTATTGTTGAGGGATGTACCATTCGATTGTCATTGAGCTTATTCATTTTTTGGAGTGATCTATGAGTTACCTTTTGTTGTTTCGATGAGATGTGATTGTTTGTTATATGTGCATAGGGTGCGGTTCTATCTGGGCTTGATAGCGAGATTTGAGTAAGGTAAGTAATTTGGTGTTGCAGGATTGTGATGTATTGGTTATATTCTTTCTGGTTCGGGTGGCATGGTATCGTTCAATTTCCCCCGTGGTTATGGCAATGCACTTTGAGTAATTGATGTCGAATTTCGCATGGTTACTGATTTGAGCAAGGTGGCTTGGAGTATTTCATGTGGTCCAGCGGTTGGATGGGATCACGCTTTGTAGCGGAGTTAGGTAGAGATATGATCATTGGTGTCAGATTCGTGTGTTCTGATTTTACGGTGTGTGCCAGGTTTTTAGCACGATGTGGTAATGGTAAGTGTTAGTGGCAGGATAGTCCTCTCGTGTGAGCTTTTTTTTATTTAATGAATTGAGCCCTTGGGATGTGGTTATTGAGTGCACAAGTTGCATAAGTTATGGCTCTGGATGTTATTGATGCTGATCGGACGAATAGTTGCTAATTTCTACGTGTTTCTTTCATCATCGACAGTATATGGAAGTGCTAGAGCGAGGCATTGCTTGATAAGAGGATATGTACCGATATTGGGTTGTCTTGAGAAGCTATTGTGATTAGGAGTCATCGCTATGGGTGGTTGATTCATGCAGTATGTTATGTGGTTTCATCTTGGGTTACAGATATGGCTTGATACAGCGTGTTCAAACTATTTCAGCTTATAGTTGTCACGACCCAAAAACGGTCTAGGTCGTGATGGCGCCTAACGGTGAGGTTAGGCAAGCCAACGAACAACAATAACATGAAAGTGCGGAATACAATAACAACATGGGGTAAGGCCGTAGAAACAAGCTGAACCACAGCTAGGCCCAATACATATACAACCCCGATAACTACAACAAGTGTATGCCAGGACTAGTGTCACAGTGTCAACGGGCGGCTACATAGATACAACAGTAGAAATACATATACAAAATATACAAGCCGCAGTCTGGAACAAAAGACTGAGCAAAATGAAACTAGAAGGCTCCAAAGGTGCTGTCAGGAAAACGCCAAGGACACAGCTCACCGTGTGGAGCGACGCCGCGATCAGTACCTAGCAGCTGACGGACGAACAGACAAACCAGCCTCAAACCTGCACAGTCAAGTGCAGAAAAAGAAAGAAAGTGCAGCATGAGTACATATAAACAAATATGTACCCAGTGAGTATCCCGTCTAAACTCATAAAGAGTAGTGACGAGAGGTAGAATACATACTCACTAAGGTCCAGTACATAAATAAATAAATAAGGTACATGCTGAGCAGTAAATCATGTGAGAAAATACATCAAGTAAGGACATGTAATCAACAAACATGTAACCGATCTTAACATAACCTTTCTTTGTAAATTGATCATAGGTATCACTTGTTTTCTTTCTCATTATCCGAAATGTTTTATCTTTATTCTCAATTGTTTACTTTCCAGTACTCAATATTGTTCTCAACTCACCATCGTACGATCCCAACTCAATGCAAATGAATGAATGCAATGAGTATACATATATATATATCCGACACAGACAAGACTATCGGCCGAAGTCATAAGGGTGGGTCATAAGGACTGACTCGGTCATAAA
>ML286408.1:3114-17453 GCA_005239495.1 Nicotiana undulata | reverse complement strand
ACACTACCCGACATAGCATAGTAGTCGCTACGCACGGACTCTCGTCACTTGGTACGTACGTAGACCCCCGCAAATAAGGACATTTAGTCAGCACAAATTACCTATGGGGACAATTCCCTTTTACAAGGTTGGAAAGGAGACTCACCTCGTGTAGAACCTACTCCTCGGGTCCAGAAAGTGCCTGAAACTCCAAACCCGTCGCTCAAGGACTCGAAACTAGCCAAATATTATTTAAGTATATCAATATACGCTCAAAAATATGAAATTACACTACTATTTAGGCTAATCCATCATTCTTGAAGAAATCCCAAAATACACCCCCGGCAACACGCTCGGATTCCGGAAACTTTCGAAGAAAACACTCACCCATAGCCTAAGGATCATTGTTATATAAATTCCATAAGATTTCATGGTGGAAAAGTGGTGAAATTCACCTAATTTCATAAACCCTAGGTTCCACTCTAACCCCTTTGATTTCACTAATTTGATGTTAATCTACCTACGTTTTGTGTAATAATCTAACGTAAAATCAAGAATTACTTACCTCTTCGTTGCTAAGTGAAATCCCTCTTGAAGTACTCTCCAAATCGCCCAAGTGAGTAGAAAATGGTGAAACAAATGAAGGAATCCCGTATTAAATTTAAGGTTCTGCTTCAGCTATTTTCGCACCTGCGGCCACTTGGACCGCACCTGCGGACATAAGGTCGCACCTGCGGACATAAGGTCGCACCTGCGATGAAGGCCAAGGAGGCCGGGGACCGCACCTGCGAAGGGAGAATCGTACCTGCGAAGGCGCGCCTGCGGACAAACCTCGCACCTGAGAGGTCGCGCCTGCGGTGGAGGGTCCGCACCTGCGGAATGTGGCTAGGGGCTTCTGGGCCGCACCTGCGATGGTGCAACCGCAGGAGCGGGATCGCACCTGCGACCTAGGTGACCGCACCTACGGTCACACCAGACCTGGTGCACCAGCAGCTGATGCTGCTGGTTTTTGGCCCCGATCGGGGTCCTGGAGGCCCCTGGGCCCACCCGATCCCCCGTGCAATAATACCAACCAGTTCCAAATCATATTATGAACTCACTCGATCCTTCGGAACGCCCTAAACACCGAAAAAACTCTGAATCACCCTCAAAGATCCCCTAGAATCAAACTTAGGAATTTTTAAGTTTTAGAATTCGGTTTCAATGCGCCGAACCGACCTATGCTATCCGAAATTCCACCAAACTTTACAGGCAACGCATAATAATCATATTTGACCTGTTCCGGGTTCCGGAACCATAATACGGGCCCGGTACACAGTTTTCTCATTAAATTTCATTTTCAAAATCCTGAATATTTTTCAGAAAACAATTTCCTTTAAAAATTCATTTATCGGTCCTAGGATCTCGGAATTGGATTTCGGGCATATGCTCGGGTCCCATATTTTCCTACGGACCCTCCGGGACCGTTCAATCACGGGTCCGGTCCGTTTACCAAAAATGTTGACCAAAGTCAACTTTAAGTTAATTAATTATAGAAATTCCAGTTTTTCTTCATGTTTTCACATTAAAGCTTCCCGGCTACACGCCCGGGGTGCGCGCGCATATCGAGGTGAGATTAACGGAGGCTTTTGGGGCCTCGAAATACAGATCTAGCTAAGTTAGCACAGGATGACCGTTTGGGTCATCACATTCTGGGTCGTAAGTGCGAAAAGTCTGGGCAGAACCTATAAATAGAAGACTTCGCGGATTTTCGCTCATTTCCACCATTTTCAAGTCGGACCTTGCAGCTTTTGGAGTGATATTTGAAGGGGATTCAAGGCTTTCAGTGAGGTACGTTTCTTGAGCTCTAATACTCCTAACTATGGTGTTTTCCCATTGTTTTCTCATTTAATTAGTTGGATTTAGGAGTGAAAATAGGGGGTTAGGGCTTGGGATTTTAGAGAGTGTAATTTGAGGATTTGAGGGACCAAATGATGTTGGATTTTGATAAATCTCGTATGAGTAGACTCGTGAGCGAATGGGTTTTCATGTTTTGTGACTTTTGTCGTATTTCGAGATGTGGGCTTGGGGGCCAGGTTTGAGCCAATTCGGGTTTTGTGTCTAAATTGGTAGTTTTTCTTGTGGATTCTATTCTTTTAGCATATATTGATGGTATTGTACTTGTTGTGACTAGATTCAGAGCATTTGGAGGCCGAATCGAGGGGTAAGAACATCGCGGAGTAGCGATTTGCTCGGTTCGAGGTAAGTAATAGTTGTAAATCTAGTCTTGAGGGTATGAGACCCCGGATTTTATGTCCTGTGATTATTTGGAGGTGACGCACATGCTAGGTGACGGGCGTGTGGGTTTGCACCGTTGGGGGATTATGACTTGGTCTTTCCCGTATCAACTATAAAGTTGAATATCCTGTTGTAGTTATATGTTTCTTATGTGTTTAGAAAGATGTATTGTAAATCATGCTAGATGCCATGTCTAGGCCTTATGCCAGTATTGTTTGGACCCTTAGAGGTCTTTTTTGCTGTCCTCTCACTATTTTTGATTGATAATTTGTAAGTCATGTACATGCATTTTAATCATAGCTCAGTCTCTGTTACTCTATTTGATGCATCATATCAATGTTGTATGGGCTGATTACTTTGATTTCTGAGAGCCCGAAGATTGGAAAGATTTATGACTGAGTGAGGCCGAGGGACTGATTTGTGAGGACATTTATGGGATGGGGTTGCATGCCGCAACATGTTTCATTGATTCTGCCATGATGTGCATTGCTATAGCGCTTGGGCAGAAGGAGCCCCTTCGGAGTCTGTACACACCCTAGTGAGTGCAGGTACCTACTGAGCGCGAGTGTCGAGTGCTGCGTGCTGAGTGATTGGGAGGCATGAGTGATTGTGAGGCATGAGTGATTGTGAGGTTGGAGTGAATGGGAGGACTAAGTGATGATTGCCCGAGGGGCGGTATGTGATTTCATCATTTGTGCTCATATCTGCATTGATTCTTTGTTTGAGAACTGTTGAATGATATTTTTAAATAATTTTATTTGGATTTGATTTAAACAAGCTAATTTGACTTAAACTCTGGTTTTAAAGCATGTCGTACTTTACTGAATTTTGTGATATGAACTTCACTAGCACTTAGCTTGTCACTACTTCTCAGCCTTTATTTACTGTTATTACTTACTGAGTTGGTGTACTGACGTCAATCCCTACACCTTGTGTGCAGATCCAGGCATTTCTGGCCACAGTAGCGGTTGTTGATTTATCTAGACGTGGATCATCGGAGATAGCAAGGTAGCTGCCTGGTGATCGCAGCCCTGCTTTTCTTCTTCCTTATCTTCCCATTAGTTGTATTTTGGTTTCCCCAGACTCTGTTAGTCTTGTTTTTATCATACGGTTGTAGTAGTTTGTCATGACTTAGCGACACCCCGATGTCAGGCTATCTTTTTCGCACTTTTATTTTGAGTTGAGCTCTTTTATGAAAACTCCATTATAAAAAGCTTGACTTATATTCTAAATGAGATATTGATGTGTTTTGGTAATGTGTCTGCTTGTCTAGTACCCCGATAGGCGCCATCACGACATGATTTAGTTTTGGTTTGTGACAATAACGGACTTTGCCGAAATTTGATAGTTAAAGGCTAAGTGAATTGGAAATGTTTGACCAAAGTCTCACTTTTTGGGATAACGGTTCCGTATTTTGGTTCCGAATCCCGGTATAAGTCCAATACCACATTTATGACTTGTCTGTGAAATTTGATGAAAAACGGAGTTGATTTGACGTGATTCGGACGTCCAGTTGGGAAAATAGGAATTTCAAAGTTTTCTTCAGAATTTCATTCGATTTGGTGTTCAGTTCATAGTTCTAGGTGTTATTTTGGCAATTTGATCGTGTGAGCAACATATGATATTTTTCGACTAGTGTTAACTTTTGGTTTAGAGCCTCGAGAGCCCGGGTGAGTTTCGGATAGACTACAAAGTGATTTGAACTAAGAAAATTTGCTGGTGTGCTTCAGTTCTTATTGCGGTACTCTGATCTCGCAATTGCGAGATCAAGCTTCGCATTTGCGACCACTGTTGGGTTCGCATTTGCGACCTACTCACCGCATTTTTTGCGAAGAGTAGTTGTAGAGGTCAATGTTCACATTTGCGAACAAATACTCGCAATTGCGTTGGGAGCTTGGGAGGGGTACTCTTCGCATTTGCGATCACCTTGTTGCATTTGCAATCGTGCCTATGTTCTCATTTGCGAACTATTATTTGCATTTGCAAAAAGTGCAGAAGTGTGAAGAGGTTCGCGTTTGCATGCTTTCTTCGCATTTTCCGACATCTGCAGCTGGGTAATAAGACTTAGACGAGATTTTTCTCCCATTCTTCAAATTTTCAAAACCTAAAACACAAGAGGCGATTTTCCAAGGAACTATTCTTCCCCAAATCATTGGTAAGTTATCTTAAACTAATATCTTTCATTCTTTCACTACTTTTCCTAAGATCACAACCTAAAATCTCAGGTTTGCATCGTGGAATTAGGGGTTTGGGGTAGAAACTAGGGATTTGATTAATTGGGGATTAAGATCTCAAATTGAGGTCGAACTCCAAAACCAATTATATAACCGGACTCGGGGGTGAATGGATAATTGTGTTTTGGTCCAAACTTCGGGTTTGGACCAAGCGGCCCCGGGTGTTGACTTTTTAAAAATGGCCTAAATTGAACTCTTTACAATCGTGGGTAGTTCAGAAGGATTTATTTGAATTGTTTGGTTGGTAATTTGCTATATTATATTGGTTCGAAGGCTTGTTTGAAGGAAAAAGATGTGATTGAGCTTTGAGTTGGCCGTTGGAGCGAGGTAAGTGTCGTGGTTAACCTTGGCTTGAGGGATTAGGATTTAATTGTCTATTTTATACGTGTTTAGATGTTGGGTACCACGTATAGGTGAGGTGACGAGTACCTATGCGTTGTGTTAGCATGCGGGTGGGTCATATTCCTGTAATTGCTACTTTCCTTGATCATATTATTCATGATTAGACTAGTTAACTTTTATGTTGATCATTATTATCATGTTTACGAATTTTGGTATTGATTGGTGTTGAATCAAGTTGAGGTTGGTATTGTGGAACCAAATGCTGAAGTAAGATTTGATCTTGTTGTTTTTATCTCCCTATTGTCATTGTTCATTGTTTGGGTGAGTGAGAGTGTTAATGCACGAAGGGTGATGACGTGCCATTTCTATTGACTTTATGTGAGGTTGAGAGTGTTAATGCACGAAGGGTGATGTCGTGCCATATTGAGAGTGTAATGCACGAAGGGTGATGCCGTGATATGTTATGAGAGTAATTTACGAAGGGTGATGCTGTGACGTTTCTATTAATTTTATGGTGGGGATGAAATTAAAAGCATGAAGGGTGATCCTGTGTCATTTCTATTAATTTTATGGTGAGGATGAGAGTAAAATCACGAAGGGTGATGTCGTAAACTTTTCCTTTACCGTGTTCATTGATTCTTATTGATTCATAGTATATTTACTGTTCATGTTATCTTTCTACTGTAATTCCCTATCTCGTATTTCCCCTTAGCATGTTTCCCCCGATATTACCTGTTTAGTTATTTAATGTTATTTGTATATACACTGTTAAACTGTACAGGTTTGATTGTATGTGTCTTGTCTTAGCCTCATCACTACTTCGTCGATGTTAGGCTCGACACTTACCAGTACATGGGGTCGGTTGCACTGATACTACGATCTGCACTTTCTGTGCAGATTTTGGTACCGGCTTGAGTTGATTGTGAGTTTAGCTGTTAGACCGGCTATCCGGAGAATCAAGGTATATCTGTCGGCGTTCAGAAACCTTGAAGTCCCCGTATATTTTTACTGTTTTACTGTTTCTTTCATTCAAACAGTTGCACTTCTTTCAGACTTGTACTTGTAGTAAATTCTAGATTGCTCGAGAATTGTGACACCAGGTCTGGGTAGTGATAAATGATGAAGTTGTTATAATATTCCGCACTTTTTATTGTCTATTTCTATTAATTACTGAATTGTATTAGAACTGATTTAAAAACACTTTAACGTCGGCTTGCCTAGCAAGTAGGATGTTAGGCGCCACCACGATCTCGATGGTGGGAATTTCGGGTCGTGACTAGTTGGTATCAGAGCACTAGGTTGCCTAGGTCTCACAATTCACGAGCGAGTTTAGTAGAGTCTGGGAGATCGGTATGGAGACGTGTGTACTTATCTCCTGGAGGTTATGAAATTTAGGAACAATTTTACTTATATTCTTCTCTGTCATGCGATATTGTTTTCTTAATACTGATTGGACTCTTCTACTCTTATTCTCTCGCAGATGGCGAGAACACATGATAACTAGGGATTTTATCTTATTTTACACTCTCGTACTTAAGTTTTGGAGAAACTTGTATGCAAAACAGTCACAAAGGCTTACTTTTGTGCTTGTTGTAGGGTTTAGTCAAAAAGGATGACAAGCAGTCAAAGACCTGCTCAAAAAGGACTGAAACCTGCACAAGCACCAAGACCAAGAACATGCAGAGTTCAATTGATCAGTGCGGACCGCGGTCCATTTTATGCGGTGTGAACCGAAGAGATCCAGAGAGTGTTTTTCAAGGCCAAAGCCAACGCGGCCCGCGGTCCATTCTATGCGGTCCGCGGTGAAGAGATACAGAGAATAATTTTCAAGGCTAAAATCCAATGCGGACCGCGGTCCAGTTTATGCGGTCCGCGGTGGAAGGATTTAGAGAAGCTGTGTTGATGGCAAAATCAACGCGGACCGCGATCCAGTTTATGCGGTTCGCGGTCAAGAGATTCAGAGACCCCAGACCTTGAAGGCTAGAAGACAACCATGGACCGCAGTCTATTTTGCGCGGTTCGCGTTGAAGCCACCGTGGTCGCGATCCAGTTTATGTGGACCGCGGTGGACAAGTTCAGAGGTCAAGATTTCCCAGCCAAAAGCCTCACCGCGGCCGCGGTCCATTTTGTGCGGTCCGTGGTGACCCCGCAGGGGTATTTTTGTCCAGAAAATTCGGCCAAGTATAAATAGTTTCTTTTCTTATTTTTTAGGTTAAGATTTGTATTGAGATATAGCAGGGAGCTCGTGAACGACTTTTCTTCAGCTTTTTGATTACTTTTAGAAGGATTTCAACATTGAATCTTTCAATTTTAGTTTATAATTCAATTATGTGGGTTTTGCTTCATCTATTTCTCTGATTTCTTCAGTCATTATGAGTAGCTAAACCCACTATCTAGGGTTGTGGCTCAACCCTAGTGTGGGTGTTTAATGGGTCCTTTAAATTAAGGCTTAGATATTTATGGGTGTTTGGTATTTGGGCTGATTTATTATTTTCATGTTAAATTAGTGGTTGCAAACACTAATTAGTGTTCAATTGACTTGGGTTCTTCTTGAGAAAGAGAACTTGAGTCTAGAAAACCAGCCCAACAAGGAATTGGGACGAAATCAAGAGATTGAGAGTCTGAATTAACGGGTTAAACCTAGAGATAGTAAAACCCTACTTGAACCAATATTTCTTGCATAATTTTGACACCCAATTGACCTCGATAGAGGCAATTAGGGCAAAGCCACTCAAACTACCGAGAGGTATAGAGTGGCTAATTTCGTGCATTGGTCATGCCATGTTCCCTTTTCTAACATCTCTGCCTTAGGTATTGGATCTCGTTAAATATTCGCCTAGGAGAAAGTCATAACCCTATTGCCTTTTATCCATTAATAAAACAACCAAAAAGACATTCGTTAGTCAATTAGCAAATTACTATTAGTATAAATCGTAGTATAATTGTAAAATCAAAAAGTATGAAAAGTGCAATTAAGAGCACGAACCACTACTAGATTACCTAGAAACTCAACTCCCACAATCATAACTCCCTGTGGATTCGATCCCGATCCTTCAGGTAAAAGCTGCTCCGACCCTCATCCTACTACTTTATAGTAGTGTAGGTGAGAGACGATCAACACATGTCGCTTCTTCAGCTGAGCAGCAGCCAGAGCCTCCAGTTGCAGCTCCTACGGGGGGCAAAGGTCGAGGTCGAGGCCGTGCCAGAGGCCGGGGTAGGGGAAGGGCTCAGCCCAGGGCCCCAGCAATAGTCCCAACCGTGGAGCCTCAAGTAGAGTTTGAGGAGGATTCTCCAGCCCAGATTGGTCCTACCGGACCAGCTCAGGTTCCGGAGGGGTTCATTGCCACCCTAGTACTTTAGGACACTTTAGTCCGTTTGGTGGGCCTTATGGAGAGTGTGGCCTAGGATGGAGCATTTCCTATGGCACCAGCCGTCTCTCAAGCTGGAGGAGGAGCACAGACTCTTGCTGCTCACACTCCGGAGCAGATGGCTCTCCTGTATCAGACCCCAGCAACTCAGGCAGTTATAGTAGTTCAGCTGATTGTTGCGGCACATGTCGGTGAAGGGCCATCTATCTTCTTCTGAGGCTTTGTGGAGATTGGACAAGTTCACCAAGCTCTTTCCAGTTCACTTTAGTGGTGCTACCTTAGAGGATCCCAAAATTATCTTGACAGTTGTCATGAGGTTCTTCGGAACATGGGTATAGTGAAGACCAATGGGGTCGATTTTGCTGCATTTCAGATGATTGGTTCCGCCAAGAAATGGTGGAGAGATTATTTATTGACCAGACCAGTGGGGTTTCCTGCTCTATCTTGGGACCAGTTGTCTCAACTCTTCCTGGAGAAGTTTTCCCCTATTACATTGAGAGAGGAGCATCACCATCAATTCGAGCGTCTTCAGCAGGGCATTATGACTTTTAGTTTGTATGAGAACCATTTTGTGGATCTGGCCCGCCATGATCTTCTTATGCTTCCTAAAGAGAGAGAGAGAGAGAGAGGGGGGGTGAAGAGGTTTATTGAGGGAATTGCTCGGCCTATCAGATTGTAGATGGCTAAGGAGACTAGCAATGGGATTTCTTTTTAGGAGGCGGCCAATGTCGCCAGGCGAGTCGAGGTGGTTCTTACTTAGGGAGGTCAGGGGTCTGACAAGACACCTCATCATTCTGGAAGGTTCAGCGGGATCTCATCCAGAGGCAGGGGTACTTTTGGATTGGGCCATCCTCCCAGGCCGTTTCATTCAGCACTCCAGGCATCCCACGGTGCTCCAGGTGGTGGTGGTCCTCATATGCCTTATCATGATTAGCTAGCATACAGTGCACCACCAGCTCCTATCAGTGCGCCTCCGCTCCAGAGTTTTCAGGGTGGTTACTCAGGTCAACAAGGTCAGTTTCACGGCCAACAGTCACAGTAGGCGAGGTATTGTTATACTTGGGGTGACCCGAGGCACATTGCTAGATTTTGCCCTCATGCATCGAGCAGTTCTCAGCATCTGAGTTCTCATGCCATGGTCTCAGCTCCGGGTGCTGCACCGCCCGCTCAGCCAGCTAAAGGTAGGGTTCAGGAAGCCAGGGGTGGTGGTCTGACAATTAGAGGTGGAGGTCATGCCGCTAGAGGTGGAGGCCAGCTAACCAGGGGTCGTCCTAGAGATGTAGTTCAGAGTGGTAGGGCCCAGCCCCAATGTTATGCTTTTCTAGCCAGGCCTGAGGCTGATTCATCTGATGCTGTTTATATAGGTACCGTTTTAGTTTGTAGTAGAGATGCTTCAGTTCTATTTGATCCGGGGTCTACTTCTCCTATGTGTCATCTTATTTTGCTTCATATTTGGTTGTGCCTTGTGGTTCTTTGAGTTCCCTTGTATATGTGTCCACACCTGCAGGGGATGCTATTGTTGGGTATGGATTGGCTGTCACCTTATCACTCTATATTGGACTGTGATACCAAGACGGTGACCTTAGCCTTGTAGGGGTTGCCTCGATTAGAGTGGAGAGAGGAACTCCTGGCCATTCTACTAGCAGGGTTATCTCTTATATGAAGGCTCGATGTATGGTCGAGAAGGGGTGTTTGGCTTATCTTGCTTATGTTCGCGATTCTAGTGCAGAGGTTCCTTCCATGGATTCCGTGCCAGTTTCTCGTAAGTTTCCAGAGGTATTTACTGCAGACCTGCCAAGAATGCCACCCAACATGGATATTGATTTCTGTATTGATTTGGCTCCGGGCACTCATCCCATTTCCATTCTGCCATACCGTATGGCCCCGCTAGAGTTGAAATAATTGAAGGAACAGTTGCAGGATTTGCTTGATAAGGGCTTCATTAGACCTAGTATGTCGCCCTGGGGTGCACCAGTGTTGTTTGTGAAGAAGAAGGATGGATCGATGAGGATGTGCATGATTACCGGTAGTTAAACAATGTCATTATCAAGAACAAGTATCCATTGCCGTGGAATGATGACTTATTTGATCAACTTCATGGTGCCAAGTTGTTTTCGAAGGTTGATTTGAGATCTGACTACCATCAGTTGAGGATTAGGGCATCCGATGTCCCTAAGATAGCTTTTCAGACTCGGTACGAGCATTATGAGTTTCTAGTGATGTCTTTTGGGTTGACAAATGCCCCAGCAACATTCATGGATTTGATGAACCGAGTGTTCAAGACTTATTTGGACTCATTTGTGATTGTGTTTATTGATGATATCTTCATCTATTCCCACAGTCGAGAGGAGCATGAGCAGCATCTTAGAGTTGTTCTTCAGACTCTGAAAGACAACCAATTATATGCCAAGTTTTTGAAGTGCGAGTTTTGGTTGGATTCAGTCGCTTTCTTGGGGAACGTCGTACCAGATGAGGGCGTTCAGGTAGATCCTAAAAAAGTTAAGGCAGTTCAGAACTGGTCTAGACCCAGTTCAGCCACGGAGATCAGAAGTTTCTTGGGTTTGTCGGGTATTACCGTCGATTTGTGGAGGGGTTTTCATCTATAACAGCCCCGTTGACCAGGTTGACCCAGAAGGGTGCCCCGTTCAGATTGTCAAACGAGTGTGAGGCGAGCTTTCAGAAGCTCAAGACAACTTTGACTACAACGCCGGTGTTGGTGTTGCCCACAGGTTCGGGATCTTATACGGTATTTTGTGATGCTTTTCGTGTTGGGCTCGGTGCAGTATAGATGCAGGAGGGCAGGGTGATTGCATATGCCCCGACAGTTGAAGGTTCATGAAAAGAATTACCCTATCCATGATTTAGATTTGGCAGCCATTGTTCATGCGCTGAAGATTTGGAGGCACTATCTTTATGGCGTGTTGTGTGAGGTTTTCACGGATCATCGGGGCCTTCAATATTTGTTCAAGCAAAATGATCTCAATTTGAGGCAGAGGAGGTGGTTGGAGCTATTTAAATACAATGATATCACCATCTTGTACCATCCCGGGAAGGCCAATGTGGTGGCCGACACATTGAGTAAGAAGGCAGCGAGTATGGGCAGCCTTGCGTTCATTCCTGGTGAGAGGCCGTTAGCATCAAATGTTCACACTTTGGCCAACCAATTTGTGAGGTTGGATATTTAAGATCCCACTCGTGTTCTAGCTTGCACAATTACTCGGTTTTCTTTGTTTGAGCGTATAAGAGATCGACAGTATGACGACCCTCATTTGTTGGTCCTTAGGGACACAGTGGGGCACGGTGGTGCCAAGTAGGTTACTTTTGGAGATGACGGAGTCTTGAGGATGCAGGGTCGTGTTTGTGTGCCTAATGTGGATGGACTTCGTGAGTTGATTCTTGATGAGGCCCACAGTTCCCAGTATTCTGTTTATCAGGGAGCCGCAAAGATGTATCAGGACTTGCAGCAATATTGTTGTTGGAGGAGGATGAAGAAGGATATAGTTGCTTATGTAGCTCGATGCTTAATTGTCAACAAGTCAAGTATGAGCATCAGAGACTTGGTGGTTTGCTTCAGCTGATAGAGATTCTAGAGTGGAAGTGAGAGTGTATCACAATGGATTTCATTATTAGACTCCCACGGACTTAGAGGAAGTTTGATGTCGTTTGGGTCATTGTGGACAGGCTGACTAAGTGAGCGCATTTCAATGCGGTGGAAGTTCCTTATTCTTCGGAGCGGTTGGCAGAGATTTACATTCGCGAGATCGTCCGTCTTCACGGTGTGCCCGTGTCTATCATTTCTGATCGAGGTACGCATTTCACCTCTTACTTCTGGAGGGCAGTACAGCTTGAGTTGGGCACGTGGGTTGAGTTGAGCACAGTGTTAAATACTCAGACGGCCGGACAGTCCGAGTGCACTATTCAGATCTTGGAGGATATTCTCCGCGCATGTGTTATAAACTTCGGAGGATCGTGGGATCAGTTCTTGCCCCTTGTAGAATTCTCCTACACTAAAAGCTATCAGTCGAGCATTCAGATGGCTCCCTATGAGGCATTATATGGTAGGCGGTGCCGGTCTCCAGTTGGATGGTTCGAGCCAGGGGAGGCTCAGGTTTGGGTACAAATCTAGTATAGGAAGCCTTGGATAAGGTCAAGATTATTCAGGATCGAGTTCGCACAGCTCAGTCTAGGAAAAAGAGTTATGCCGACTGTAGAGTTCGTGATGTTGCATTCATGGTCAATGAGAGTGTGTTGCTTCGAGTATCACCCATGAAGGGTGTCATGAGGTTAGGAAAGAAGGTCAAGTTGAGCGCTAGGTATATCGGGCCTTTTGAGATTCTCGAGAGAGTGGGAGAGGTGGCTTACAGGCTTGCGTTACCTCCGGGGTTATCTGCAGTTCATCTAGTGTTCCATGTGTCCATGCTCCTGAAGTATCACAGTGATTCGTCCCGTGTGTTAGATTTCAGCTTTGTCTAAATGGACCAAGATTTGACTTATAAGGAGGAGCCGTGGCCATTCTAGCCCGACAGGTTCGTCAGTTGAGATCGAAGAGTTATCCTTCAGTCCGAGTACAGCGGAGAGGTCAGCCCGTCGAGGCTGCTACTTAGGAGTTCGAGTCGGACATGCGGAGTCGATATACCCACATATTCGCCAGTTCAAGTACCATTCTATGTCCGTTCGAGGATGAACATTTGTTTTAGATGTTGAGAATATGATGACCTGATAGTTCATCTCGTGCCTTGAAACCTAATTCTGTGATTCGAATCCTTAAAAATCATGATTTAGCCTTTCTTGATTTACGTGCATAGTCCGTGCATTTTCCCGGAAAGCTTTGATGTCAAAAACTGATAAAAATAATAAATTTTTCCTAAAAGCTTCATTTTAGTTGACTTCTGTCAACATTTTTGGTAAACGGACCCGGATTCGTATTTTGACAGTCTCGATGGGTTCGTATCGTGATTTGGTACTTGGGCGTATGTAACGATCTGACCGGTCTTTTTGCTTTCTAGAACTCCGTTCCCCTAAATAAGACTCCTCGTATGGGCTTTTACTGTTTTATGACTTGCGGGGATAGTTAGTTCAGGATTTGGAAGGGTTTGGGTTAAAATAGGAACACTTGGTTCCTTAAGGTTGGCTTAAAGGGTGAAGTTTGACTATGGTCAACATTTTGAGAATGCGACCTCGGAATCGGGATTTGACGGTTCCAATAGGTTCGTATGATGATTTCGGAGTTGGGCATATGTTCGGATCGGTTTTCTGATGACCCGGGAGCATTTGCGCGCCTAATAGTAAAAGTTGGCTCTTGAAGGCTTTAAAAGTTCTTTAAATTTGGTTTTGAGTGGGTTTTGATGATATCGAGGTCCAAATGGAATTTCGAGACTGGTATAGTTCTGTAATGTCTTTTAGACTTGCATGCAAAATTTGGTGTAATTCCGAGTAGTTTAAGTACGTTTCAACGCATTGGAAGTAAATTTAAGAACTTGAAATCCTTAAGTTTGATTTAATTGGTTTTGTGGTGCGATTCATAGTTCTAATGTTGTTTCGGGGGTTCCGAGAGTTCGAGCGAATCCGTTTTCTGATTCCAAACTTGTTGGTATGTTTTGACGGGGCTTCAAGGCCCCGGGTTCCATTCGGCCGATGCGCGAGTTGAGTTTGAAACTCAACAGAGCTGCTGATGCACTAGTTCTGGTGTGCCCAAACCTGCGAGCTTTGGGTCGCAGGTGCGAGCAGAGCCTCCCAGATGCGACCCAAGGAGGGAAAGCCAGGTTCCGCAGATGCAACCCCTTTTCCACAGAAGTGGGAGCCCGTCCGAAGAAGCGACCCCAACCGACCCATTCAATTCTGCAGAGTGGACCCTTGTCCGCAGATGCGGCCTAGGCGCCGCAAGTGCGAAATCGCTGGAGGCATTGAGGTTCATTTAATACGGGACATAAGCCACTCTTTGGGCGATTCTTGCAGCTTCTTAAGAGGGATTTTTACCTAGCTTTTGGAGGTAAGTAATTTTTACCTGATGTGAGTTTAGTACATAGATTATAGGTAGATTTCATCATTTCAACATGAAAATTGGTAGAAATCATGGGTTTAGATGAAAAACCTAGGGTTTAACAAAAATGAGATTTTACCACGAAGTTGACCATGAAAC
>ML286407.1:5625-20606 GCA_005239495.1 Nicotiana undulata | reverse complement strand
AACAAGGAGCGATAAGGGAGGACATTTATATTTTTACTGATTTTCAAAGAAAATAAAGATTTGAAGAGCTAAATGTTTTTATTTTATTGTTGTGGTTTTTTTTTTTGAACAATAAAGATTTGAAACTTTCTACTTTATATTACTATTTTCATATTTTGGCACTACTTTTATTCAAAGATAAAGTTTGAGAACTTGGAAATTTTGAGGATTGGTTATAGCTGAGGCCTGAAAGAGGCGGTTGTGTTATTTTGTTATCTTTGCAGTATTTGAATTGATGTGTTTAGATTTCATTCCTTTTTTATAATTATCGTCTCAGATATATTTTTCTTGTTCGTGTAGAATTGTTTTATTGTGCTATCGTATATATATTAATATCACAGGTTTAATGTTAAACCCCCGCCTTAGCCTCATCACTACTTCGCCGAGGTTAGGCTCGGCGCTTACTCAGTACATGGGGTCGGTTGTACTGATACTACACTCTGTGCTCTTTTGCACAGATCCAGGTATTAATCAGCAATAGAGGATTCCAGGACGACCACCCGATTCGTTTGGAGACACGAGGTACATCTGCCGGCGTTCGCAGATTCCAAGAGTCTTCTCCTATTATTATTTACACTGTTTTATTATATTCAGAACAGTTACACTACTTCTTTCGGCCATTATTTGTAGTACTCTTTAGTAGTTCGTGAATTGTGACACCAGACCCTGAGGTAGTCTTAGAGTTGTTTACATAATTAGTTCGTGATTCGTTTTATTTAAATGATTATTGTTATCATTTTATTTTATTTTGTTTGGAATTATTTTAATTAGGCTCAATTGGAATTTATTTATTTATGCTCAAGTAATTAATCAAGGAAATTAGTTAATCGACTTATAACATTGGCTTGCCTAGCAAGTGTGGTGTTAGGCTCCATCACGATCCCTGAGGTTGGGAATTTGGGTCGAGACACTCATGTTCAGAGTAATGGGTTGATCAGCGGTGGCGGCATATGAGTTGGGGTAACCTGGCCGCGTTAGCTTCACTAGCATGAATTCAGTTTACAGAAATGTTTTGAGGGAGGTTGCACCTCAGTCCCTTCGGGATGTACGGCGCGTGGAGTTTGAACAGTTGCGTCAGGGCGCTATGTCACTATTTGAGTATGTCGTTAGACTCAGTGAGTTGGCCACATATACACCTCGTTTGGTTGCTTCAGTTAGGAGATGAGTCTGTAGAGTCATTGAGAGATTCAGACATGATATTCGGTTCAGTGGACTCGAGAATTAGAGTAGGATGCCTCGTTTCAGCAGGCAGTAGGGATCGCTCGCCGGTTAGGGAGCATGTGGGACCGTGAGCGAGAGGACAGATGAGGTCAGAAGAGAGAGTTCAGGGAGGCGAGGAGGCCTCGTAGACCGGATTAATCTACTGGTCCTTATTATAGAACCAAGGTATGTCGTGGTAGAGAATTTTGGGTCAACCAGTTCAGTTTGCATTACCAGCTTCGCATAGGGGCTTTTCAGGTACTCATGGGTCTTAGAGGATCCGTATTTTGTGTTTTCCACTACCACGTCGGCAGAGAGATTGTTTCCAGTGTGGAGATGTTAGTCACAGGGTGAGAGATTGTTCTAGGGTTCAGGTAAGTGCGCTATAGTAGGGTATTCAGATGAGTAGAGGGCTCCCAAGAGGGGGAGGCCCGACCCGTTAATGTATTTCATATTATAGGCTGGAGACTGTTGGGTCAGAGATTATCACCCGAGTATGTTGTGATGTTCTAAAGTGGGGTACCATTGTATTTCACTATAGTTCTGTTGGTCAGGACGAGTTTCCCTTATTTGTTGTTTCATTTATGAGTGAGTTTCATGTTTTGCACTCTGTTTTTGTGCTTGCTCCTGTTGGGAGATTCTATGAGTAGTAGCCCGTGTCTATCCTTGTCTCATTCATCCTTGCTAGTGGTGAAACTAGAGGTGAGTCCTTGTTGTTCATTATGGTGATCTTTATATGATTTTTCCTAAGTATTTTGTTTACGAGTTGTGATTTGATATTCCATCGAGATGTGAGTTCAGTTAGTATTATGACTTTTATCTGCTGAGATGAGTTAATGGAGAAATTTTTATTGGTATGATGTATTTTCGGTATGTGATTCCGAGTTGAGGGTGATGTCCTCGTGATATTTGTGATTCGATATATTTAGACCGGGCTGAGTACCGCGGTGGAAATTTTTATCAGGATGGAATTCCGATGGTTTGTTCATATGCTTTGCTTCTTCCTTGTTATATTAATTTTGACAAGTCAGTATTGATAGAGAGTTTTTCCTATGGGCTTTTGTTTGATAAAACCTTTATATGCTTCTATTTTCATATTCAGTCATTTCGTTATGTGTTTCCTTAGTTTAGTTTGCGAGATGTGTGCTCGGTGGTGTTAGTTGTGGCTTGGTGATTCGGGTGTTTAATAATGAAGTCTTTGTGTTCATTGCATCATTATCAGTATTATGGGGTTTGGAAACAGAGTTCTTCCATATGCGGGGCCAATTGCCAATGTTGAGTTGATTTCGGGCAGTTATTGTGATCAAAAGTGCTATTTGAGCCTATGTGGGATGAGTTATATTGTGTGGTCGTGCCTTATGGGTGTAGACCTGAGTTGATGAAGCTGGTTGAGGCTAATGCCGGATATGGATTTAGAATCGGGTCTTTTGAAAAATGAGTAGCAGGTGAGTAAGTGAGGTATGAGGCTTACCGGTGGTGATGTGAAGGCTATATTGCAGTTGATTGTTTCATCAGGCTTATGTGAGTTGGGGTGACGTGGGATCACCCACGAGTATGTGTTAGAAGTGTACGATCAGTGATTGGATGAGTTCAAGGTGAAACTTGGTACGTTCGAGGACGAACGGTTGTTCTAAGAGGGAGAGAATGTAACGACCCGACCGGTCGTTTTGAGAATTTAAGCTCCGTTCGGTGGTGTAAAGTCGTAAGCCACCTCACATTGTGTATATCGACTTGTGTGCGTGGTTAGATTCAGTTACCGGATAATCCGGAGTCGAATTGGAAGAAAAGTTTTAGTTTGGAAGCTTAAGTGGTGAAAGTTGATCGGAGGTTTGACTTTTGTGTTAACGGCCTCGGAATGAGTTTTGGTTAATTTCAACAGCTTCGTATGGTGATTTTGGGCTTAGGCGTGCATCCAGAATTGGTTTTGGAGGTCCGTAGAGTGATTTGAGGTAATTTGGCGAAAGTTAGAATTTCGGCGATTTCGGGCCATAGGTACAATTTTGATATCGGGCTCGGAATGGAATTCCGAGAGTGGGTGTAGGTCCGTTGTGTCATTTGGGACTTGTCTGCAAAATTTACGTCATTCCGAGTTGAATTGATATGTTTCGACGCGAGTTTTGATATTTAAAGTTTTGAAAGTTCATAAGTTCGATTTTTTGTTTGATTCGTTGTTTTAGTGTTGTTTTATGTGTTTTGAAACCTCGAGCGAGTTCGTGTTAAGTTATATGACTTGTGTGTGTGGTTGGAAGGGGTCCCGGGGGGCCTCGAGTGTGTTTCGGATGGGTGTCGGGTCCATTTTCCTTATTTTTGAACGGCTAAAATTTGCCTTCTGGTTTCCTTCTATGCGATCGCATAGGAGTATTCGCGATCGAATAGAGTCTCCTTGAACAGCCCAGATTTCTATTCAATGCGATCGCACAGTTAGGTTCGCAATTGTGGAAGCCTACTTCCTCCTCCTTCGCGATCGCATAATCTCGTTTGCGTTCGCATAGTGTTTCCACTGGGGGCATCGAATTATTCTTCTACGCTATCGCATTCCATGCTTCGCGATCGCGTAGTGTGGCATTTTGGGCAGCAGGTAACTTCTCATATGCGATCGTACACGAGCCTTCGTGATCGCATAGAGTACTGTGGCCAATGACAATTGCTCGCGATCGCATCATGTTCCCCGCGATCGCAATGTTTTAAGCCTGGACAGCCTTCTTCTTCTTCTCCGCGATCGCAATCAATGTTCCGCGATCGCGATTCATTAAACATCTGGGCAGAATATAAGTCTTCAAAAATGAGGGTTAAGCCATTTTTATCATATTTTGACTTCTAAAGCTCGGTTCTTGGCGATTTTTGAAGGGTATTTTCACACAATTCGAATGGGTAAGTGTTCTTTAACTAGAATTAAGTATATTCCATGAATTAGTTCTTTTTTTTTATCATTTAATTTGTGTTTTGGGTTGAAGAAATTATGAGTTTTGAAAGGAAACTTCTAAAATGAAAATTCATGATTTGAATGACCAAATGATATCGGAATTTGATAAATTTAGTATGGGTGAACTCGTATCGGAATGGGTAAATGGAATTTATAAAATTTGTTGGATTTCGAGGTGTGGGCCCGGGGGTCGACTTTTGGGTCGATTTTCATAATTTAGTAAAGATTGAAACTTTATTATTCGGATCATTCCTTATACATGTTATGTGTATTTTGAAGTTGTTTTGGTTGATTTTGAGCCGTCCGAGGGTCTTTTCGCCCGAGAAGTTCACTTTTGAGTATCTGGGGGTCGTCTTTGAGGTAAGTATCTTGCCTGACCTTGTGTGGGGGAACTACCCCTTAGGATTGAGTCTTCTATGTTGATTGTAGCCTGCGTACGCGAGGTGACGAGTGCATACTCGGACTTATTTGCAAATAGATTGCCCTTCAAGGATTTTAGGTCCTTATGTTCCCCGCGTATGAATTGAGAATTGTTATATCTGAATCCTTGAATTCTAGCTTCATCTCTTCCCGCTCAAATTAGAAGTTAATTGTTTAGCGTTTCCTTTGCTTCTTATTTTCCTTAATGGACTTAAATGCAGACTTTTCCTTTCCTACCGTTATGCTATATTTTCCTTCATACCCTGCTTGTTTGACTAAAACTAGTATAATCTCGCCCTATAATTGTTTAACAGTAATTGGAATATCTATACGTTGGTGTCAAGCATGCCCGTGAGTCGTACATGGTGATTTAAATGATTCTCCCTTAAGTGCCACTTGGGTTTAGTTGATGATCGTCCATGTTGATGATATTTCTTTGGTGTTGCCTATCTATTGAGCATTCATTCAAGCTGAGTTTATTTGGTGGAGCTAATTGTCTAAGTGAGATTGGTTATAGCTGATTCCCTTGCCGGGATGATTTGGTTTCTTTCGTTGTGAACTTGAATATATAGAATCGTTGCTATGTTTGCCTTGTTTTCCCCTCGTTATGTTGTTATCTTTGTGCTTGGCATTCCTTTCAGTGGCTACATCTTATGAGTGAGTTTTTGCCATTCTTGTGATTCAAGTCTTTGTATTGATTTGCTCATCGCACCTCGCATTCTATCTTTGTTGCTTTTGCGCCTGTTGTGGAAATGTATGTTGTTTTTGTCACATTCTGGTTGTTCTCTTCAGTGGCTGCATTGCATATTTAAATTGATACTACGGACGAGATTTCGGGAGCTTTTTCCCTGTACTGCATTGCATATTTAAATTGGGACGACGGACGAGATTCCGAGAGCTTTCCCCCTATACTGCATTGCATGACAAATTCTGAGTTACGGACTGAGTTCCGGTGGTTTTATCATTGAGGAGATTTGGATCGAAAGATATATATATATATATATATATATATATATATTAAAATGTTTAGCTGAAAAGCAATTATCTCCAGGAAAAGTTATGTCTCAAGGACTTCTATTTCGAAAGTATATTTGAAAAGTATTTGTCTTGCAAAAAAATGATATTTGAAAGAGCAGTATTTGGGAAAGTATATTTGAACCCCATGTATTTTGAAGGGACTATGCTTTAAAGATACCTCTTTGTAAAAATATAATTATACATTCAGAGAAAGTATGTTTCAAAGAAGGAATTTCTCTATTTCGAAGTTATTTTTATCTTTAAAGCTTTCGAAATAAACTAACGACTCAAAGGTTTTCACTCGAAGGTTTGACCAGCTTTATTGATTTTATTGGCTAAGGCCTGATGTGAATAAAATTGATGCAGTGCTGAGTTGCTAGTATTTTTTTTATTGTGTTGTGATTCCCGATATTGGACTTGCATTCTTTCCATTCTCTTTGCTTGTTTCTATTATGTTGTCCGTTGATCGTATTGCTGAATTTTCTTTTGTATTATTCTATCGTACCAATAACCATATCGAAAAAATTTTAGATTTATATTATGTTTCGGTCATTCTTATAGTTATGCCTTTTTCTTGATAGACCGGTGGTGTCTTGACTAGTCCTCGTCACTACTCCACCGAGGTTAGTCTTGATACTTATTGGGCACCGATGTGGTGTGCTCATACTACACTTCTGTATATTTTTGTGTGCAGATCCAGGTATCTATTGTTAGTAGCTGTGTGGGTTCATTGCCGAGGAGACTCAAGGTAAACCTGCTGCAGCGTTCGCAGGCTTCGGAGTCACCTTCCTGTTTATTTCATTTGTACTCACTTATCTCTAGACAGTTGTATTTAGATTTGGTAGAAAGATTTCGTAGAGCTTATGACTTGTATTTTCCGGGTTTTGGGAAAAAATATAAACTCAGTCAAGATTTTTATTATCGAGATTGTTAAAGTTCTTTTATTATTGTTATTGTGGTTAAATGTTAGACTTACCTAGTACCTAAGATTATGTGTCATCACGGTACCTAACGGAGAGAAATTTGGATTGTGACACGTGTAGATTGATATATGATTGTAGAGCTATTACGCTCGAATATGACGTTTTGAATTGGATCCATCCATTCAGAGTCACGTGATTATCGTTGACTTGTACCATTCAGAGTCGCGTGATTATATATGTTACCATGGGCCATATATGTGGAGGTTGTGAGAACCCGATAAGTTTTTGGTTTATCAGAGGATAAGCCGCAATTTAAACTTCATTGTTCTAAATTTTAGATACTATGATATTTTTACTCAAGTATGCTTATCAATGTTTTCAATATAAATGGCTCCACCTTACCAACTTTAAGGCTGCTTTCCTAGGATGTGCTTAATTAAAACTCCTCACAATGTAATCAAGTTTACAAATTATCCTACTTCAAGCTGAATCATATCACACTCGTGAAACAACTTAGGATTTTGATCTATAACCTGAGGCTGCAACGAGAGATGAGAGTGTAGACTTACTTATAATAAGTGAATGTATTTTAACAAAACAAATCTGGTCCATCTAATATTTAATCATGTCACATGCAACAAAATCAATGCACAAATTTACCCAAATGTAGTATGCATTCCATAGTCATAGAACTCAATATTACTGCCGCAACTAGAGATCGTTTGGTCAAGCTGCTAACAATTGCTTATTTTAAAAAGTATTTTTGCTCAAAAGTACTTTTCATAAAAGTATTTTTAAAGTATTTTTGAAGAGATATAATTTACGTTTGGCCAATCATTTGAGAAGTACTTTTTGCCGTACTTGATAAGCAAATTGTATTTGGTTAATCTTTTTAAAAAGTAGTTTTGAGTGTCAAATTACGATAAAGGACTGTAAATGTTCAGTTTATAATTAATATATTTTTTAAAGAGAAAAATAAATATAAATACTTATTATAAAATTTTAATTTGAATATAAAAAATAAAGTAAGTATATATATATATATTAAAAATTTAATTAGTATAAGCTATAGTAGTTATCCAAAGCGATAATATTAGGTATCCAGTATTACGTAGTGTTTATATAAGGCTGAAAAATACAGAGACACTTAAAGTTGACACGATTTTTCATTTAGACACCTGAACTTAAGTGTGTTCCTATTGAGCACTTATATTATCCGAAACTTATTCGAATAAAGCACTTCTTTGACAATCATCCAAACTTACAAGGTTTGTGCAATGCACTCGTTGCTGACGTGGCAAATGACGAATAAAAAAAGGACATATATTATTTTGAATTAAAAAAAAGGAAAAACCTAAAAACACTACTTAACTCAGCATCTTCACTATATGTTCATGTGTGTTCTTCACTATTTTCATGTGTGTTCTTGTTTTAAACACGATTTTATCTAAATTTTTAAGAGAAACCTCTCCAAATCTGTTATAACTTCAGCTAAAGATTCCCTACGACGATCCGAAAACAACCCCGATATTAGTTTCCCAAACTTTCATCAAATCAAGTAATCCATTTTAAACCTTCAAGCTTTTCAAAAATCCCATTAATGATGTTTCAATATAAAATGAAGAACTCGGACTCATTTCAATTTTACTCTCTTCTTCTTCCTCTGCTTTGGTCTGTTTCTTTTTTCGATCCCACTAGAATAAAAATGACAGTTCCTATATTTTGTAGAAAACAATACGTGCACAATTATTTTTTCTATAATAATTAAGCCTGCCAAACGCCACCTAATAAGAATAGTAGTGCTTCTTCTTCTTCTTCTCTTTCTGCACCATCCTCTAAAGAAACCTTGCCTTTTATTTTTCTTCAATGGCGATGGGAGGCGTTGATTTTAAATGGTCACGCCTCTAATCTTTTACTTCTTTTTTCCCATTTAAGATTCATCTTTTATTAGTATCAGACTTTTTTGATTTTGAATTTTTGTTGTTGTAGGTAAGATGGGTTCTTTTTGTCAATGCTAGCTACCAGATCTGCTTTGTTTTTTAG
Source organism: Nicotiana undulata (assembly GCA_005239495.1). Lineage (NCBI taxonomy): Eukaryota > Viridiplantae > Streptophyta > Magnoliopsida > Solanales > Solanaceae > Nicotiana > Nicotiana undulata. The sequence goes on along the minus strand of ML286407.1, from coordinate 12,041 downwards.
GGAGAAGAAGAAGGAAATAAAAAAGAAAAAATATAAAAAAAATTGTTTTTTGGAGGTCTTCACGCTCCTATACCGGGTGAAACTCACTTTATGTGTCAACTAAGCAAGAAGTGTTTAATTGGAATAAGTTTCGGATAGTATAAGTGTTCAATAGGAACACCCTTGAATTTAGGTGTCTAAATGAAAAATCGTGTCAACTTTAAGTGTTATGTATTCAGCCTTTATATAATGAATTAAATATATCAAAATATATCATCCAATATAAATTAAAAATCTGCTTCTTTACTCCCATATAAAAGGAAGATATCTATTTATACTGGAGAGACTATTTCAAAGAAGAATAGGAGAAGTAGAATAAAAAGATAAATTAGAAATAAAATAAATAAATAAAAAGGATGGTAGAAATTAAAAAAAATTAATGAAAAATAATTTGAAAATATAAACTGCACCCAAAGGCTCATCTTATGTTTTAGAATCCAACTTTGCGCTTTATAGCCTTAGAAATCTCATTTTTACCCTCCTCAATTTGTGTGCGCAGTCCGGGCGCGATTTCTAGAAAGCTTTTATGTTGAAAATTAAGGAAATAACAATTTATGGCCTAAAAAGTTTATTTTAGTTGACTTCGGTCAACGTTTTGAGTAAACAGACTCGGACCCGTATTTTGACGGTTCCGGTGGGTCCGTAGTAAAATATAGGACTTTGGCGTATGTCCGGAATCGAATTTCGAGGTCCCTAGCTCGAGAAATGAATTTTTGATTAAAATTGAAGGACTGAAATTATAATGGTTTTAAGAAATTGGTTAATAGTTGACCTTGTTGGTATCGGGTCTGTATTTTGGTTCCAGAGTCTGGTACAGGTTCGTCATGATATTTATACCCTATCCGTAAATTTGGTGAGAAACAGAACTGATTTGACATGATTCGGACGTCCGGTTGAGAAAATAAAAATTTGAAAGTGTTCATGAGAATCTCATATGTTTTGGTGCTAAATTTGTAGTTCTAGGTGTTATTTTGGCGATTTGATCGCACGAGCAAGTTCATATGATGTTTTTAGACTTGTGTGCATGTTTGGTTTGGAGCCCCGAGTGCTCGGGTGAGTTTCGTATAGGCTACCGAGTGAAAAGAACTTAGAAAGTATTGTTGGTGTGTGTTCAGGTCTGCAGATCTAGCATTTGCGAGGTCTGGCTCGTGAATGCGAACCATGCATTTGCGAAGATGTTTTGCATTTGCGCTGTGATGACCCAAAGGGTCATTTTAAGAATTTAGACCCAATTCTAGGCGTATTAGCCATAAAAAGATTAATTTTAAATTTCACGATTTGTGTGTGCAGTCTGGGCATGAAACCGGAAAGCTTTTATGTGAAAATATAAGAAATAATAATTTGTAGAATTAAAAATTTGGTTTTAGTTGACTTGAGTCAACATTTTGAGTAAACGAACTCGAATTTATCTTTCGACGATCCCGGGAGGTCCGCAGCAAAATATGGGACCCGGGCGTATGCCCGTAAATGAATTCCGAGGTCCCAAGCCTTAGAAATTATTTTTCGAAAGAAATTATTTTGCTAAAATATTTATGAAATAAAGAAAAGAATTAATGTTTGAAATCATTGGTATCGGACCCCTTTTTTTGTTCCGGAGCCCGGTACTGAATTGTTATGATATTTAGGCCTTGCCCATGAAGTTTGGTGAAACGGAGTTCATTTGACGTGATTCGGACATCCGATTAAAAAGTTATGAACTATAAGTGTTCTTGAGGAAAATAATGAGTTTTGAGGTTTAATTCATAGTTTTACATGTTATTTTCATGAGTTGATCGCACGAGCAAGTCTGTATGATACTTTTAGACTTGCGTGCATGCTTGGTTCCCCGAGGGCTCAGGGAGTTTCAAATAGGTTTGGGATGTGTTGCGCTCGTTCTTTCTTATGCTTCGACGTCGTTTCTTCTAGCATAAATGATATCATATTGAACAAATGAGCTCCGATTTCTGTTTTAAATGAAGTGTCCGTATAGTAATTACGGACCTGTAGCAAAAAGAATCATCAAATTTGAACAACGTATGAGGATTTTATGGGTATTTTACTAAGGTTGCCAGATTTTTCAGGTTAATTACGAAATTACCACTGACGGCGTATTATAAATCTACACTATTTGTAAATATTAAAACCTACATATCTCCTTCATTATAAGGTCACATTGAGTGATTCAAAAGCCTAACTTGATTAGAATTGCACAAGGAATCCATTGGAGATATAAAAATTGACTTTCAGGATCGTTTGGAACGAGAAACGAGGCAGAATAGCTGGTATAAAAATATATATAAAATGGACAGACTTCTTCTTCTTCAAACTTTCGAACCCTACAGCCCTAGGAACGAATTCTTTCACCAAATATCATCCCCAAGTCATAGGTAATCAATTATAAACTTTATTCTTTCAATTACTCATTGTTTTTCATCACTTTTAAATCAAAAACTAAGAATTTTCATGGTAAAAATTGAGTGTTTGGGTAGAATTAGGGAATTTTGTAAAAATCGAATCTTTACCTCGAATTAAGATAGGATTTTGAAACTAATTATATATTTGGGTTCGTGGGTGAATGGGTAAACGTAATTCGGTCTGAACCCCGAGTTTAGACCAAGCGGGCCCGGGATGGGATTTTCACTTTTTTTAGAAAACTTAGGAAAAATTGTAATTTTCATTAAAGTTAGTTCCTTTAGCCTTAATTAATGTGATGACCCAAAAGGTCATCCTGTGTAAATTTAATTAAAGTTGTGTTTCGAGGCCCCGGAAGCCTCCGTTAATCTCACATCGATGTGCGTGCGCAGCCTGGACGCGTAGCCGGGAAGCCTTTATGTGGAAATTTGATGAAAAGTTGAATTTATGATAATTATTTGAATAAAGTTGACTTTGGTCAAGATTTTTGGTAAACGGACCCGGACCCGTGATTTGACGATCCCGAAGGGTCCGTAGGAAAATATGAGACTTGGGCGTATGCCCGGAATCAAATTCCGAGGTCCTAAGTCCAAGAAATAAATTTTTAAAGAAAATTATTTTCTGAAAATAATTAAGACTTTTGAAAATGAACTTTGATATGAAACATGTGTTACCCGGACCCATATTGTGGTTCCGGAGCCCGGAACAGGTTCAATATGTGTTATATGAGTTATCTGTAAAATTTGGTAAGAAACGGACTTGGTTTGACGTGTATCGTATCAAAAATGGAAAATTTGATAGTTTATGAAGTTTGAGGAAATTCTATAGATTTTGGAGCTTAATTCGTTGTTTTTGATGATATTTTGGTGGTTTTATTACTTGAATAAGTCCGTAGGATGACTTTAAAGTCTTGTGTGTATTTGGTTTTGGGCCCCGAGGGCTCGGGTGAGTTTCGGGTAGGCGTCAGGGTGTAAAATTTGGGAAAATTCTCGTGTTTTGGGATCAGATCTGGTGTCTGAGGAAATTACTCTTCGCGAATGCGTGGGGGCCCTCGCAAACGCGAAGAGCAATTGGGTGAGCCTGGGTTTTTACTCTACGTGAACGCGTAGAGGGAGACGCGAACGCGGAGCACTGGACAGTGTCTCTACGCGAACGCGTCCCCAGGGGTGCGAACGCGTAGAGTTAGTTGGGCTGGGGGTTGGAGTAGGTCTCAAACTACGCGAACGCGGCCTTAGCATGTGAACGCATAGGCCTGTGATGCCAGACCTTCGCGAACGCGGCCAGGGTCCCGCGAACGCGAAGGGTAATTTCGCCCAGTGATTTCCAAAGTTCAAAAACAGAATAGTTACTGGATTAAACCCATTTTTCTGAACTACTTCTTCTCCACTCTTTTTGGGCGATTCTTGGGAGACCTTTCCACCATAACTTCATAGGCAAGTGTTCTTAAATCCATTTCCTTTCATTTTCATCATCAATTATTAGATTCTAGGCCTAAAAACATGAGATTTAAGGGTAGAAATTGGGGGTCTTGGGTAGAGTTAGGGCTTTTAGAATTTTTAGGAATTCAACCTCGTTTTTGGGGTCAGATTTAAAAACAAATTGTATATTCGGGCTCGTGGGGGAATGGGTGATCGGATTTTGGTCCGAACCTCGTGTTTGGACCAAGCGGGCCCAGGGTCAAATTTTGGTATTTTTGGAAGAATGATGGGAAATGTATTATTAGGCTTTGGAATTGAATCATTGAGTCATTATTGATATTATTGAGTCGATTATGTCTAGATATTATCGTTTCGGAGTTGGATTCGAGAGGGAAAGTGATGATTGAGGCGTGAATTGCATTCTTGGAGCCGAGGTAAGTGTTTGGCCTAACTTTAGTGAGGGAATAGACATTGGGTCGTACGTGGTACTTGTTTTATCATGTTCAATTGTATAGGTGAGGTGATGAGTACCTATGAATTATTTGTCAAGCATGCCCGTGAGTCTATTTTTGGTGAATTACTTGTTACTACTCCGATATTTATTGTGTTATGAAGTAGTTTCCTTTGGGGAGTTGTTTAATTGCTGAGAATACTTGCTTAAGTACTTGTGATATGATGTCTCAGTTGAGAACCCAATTCATTAAGTCATGTATTCGTATGAGGTTGGTTATAGTTGAGTCCCTTGCCGGGCAACATTACTACTTTGGTTGATATTCCTCTTGCTGGGTGGTTATGAACTATATATCACACTGTTGACTTCCCTACAAACTGTTATTTGTTATTGGTTTGGGTGAGGAAGAGAGTAAAAGCACGAAGGGTGATGCCGTGCCATATTTATTATTACTTTCATTTGTACATTGCATAGTGAGGAAGAGAGTAAAAGCACGAAGGGTGATGTCGTGCCATGATTTATATTGCTTTCTTTCATACATTGCATAGTGAGGAAGAAAGTAAAAACATGAAGGGTGATGCCGTTCCATGATTTATATTGCTTTCTTTCATACATTGCATAGTGAGGAAGAGAGTAAAAGCACGAAGGGTGATGTCGTGCCATGATTTATATTGCTTTCTTTCATACATTGCATAGTGAGGAAGAGAGTAAAAGCACGAGGGGTGATGTCGTGCCATGATTTATATTGCTTTCTTTCATACAATGCATAGTGAGGAAGAGAGTAAAAGTACGAAGGGTGATGCCGTGCCATGATTTATATTGCTTTCTTTCATACATTGCATAGTGAGGAAGAGAGTAAAAGCACGAAGGGTGATGCCGTGACATGATTTATATTGCTTTCATTTATACTGTGCATTGTGAGGACGAGAGTAAAAGCACGAAGGGTGATGTCGTGTACATAGTTGTTTGTGTTATTATTTCCTGTTGACTTGTTTCTTTCGTATTGTAGTTTGTTCAGTTATTCATCTTTGATTCTCATTTGTTACCCCCATTACTTGTCCCCGTTTTACCATGCTTAAATGCTTATTTCTTGCTATTTTCTCTGGTACATATTATAGGACTGTACAGGTAAATTTTGTCGTCGTGTCTAGCCTCGTCACTACTTCGCCGAGGTTAGGCTCGGCACTTACTCAGTACATGGGGTCGGTTTTACTGATGCTACACCTGCACTTCTTTATGTTGTGCAAATCACGCAGTCGGACCTAGTGGACATCGTTAGAGGGAGTATCCTTCAGTCCATACAGGCGACACCGAGGTAGTTCCGCAGGCGTTCGTGGAACTCGGCGTCATCTTCTATCTTATTTTTTCTGTCTTATCTTAGTATCATAGACAGTTGTACTCTTCATTTCAGACTTTTGTTGTAGTAATCTTAGACAGTCTGTGAGATGTTGTGACACCAATTCTGGGGGATTATGTACGTAAATTTTGCGGCAACTATCTTATTAATATATAGACTCGCAGCTTCCGCACTATTATCAATTGTTTATGTTCATTGCTTCACTTTTTATGGCTTAAGTAAAGAAAGTTAGTAAATTAACTCAAACGTTGGCTTGTCTTGCGGGTACAACGTTAGACGTCATCACGGCCTGAAGGTGGGATTTTCGGGTCGTGACAATTAATGATATTGAGTTAATTATGATTAGATTCGAGCAAGTTAGAGCAAGATTCTAAAGGAAAAGTTGTAATTGAGCAGTGAGTGGCCTATGAAATTGAGGTAAGTGTTTGGTCTAACTTTGACTTGAAGGAATAGGAATCCACACTTGTTTGCTATGTGAGATGCATGGGAGTGGTGTATAGGTGAGGTGACGAGTATCTATGCACCACCCAATTTGCCTGTTAAGCATGATCCCTTTCCCGTTAACAACTTAATTTTCTATGTCCATTATTGTTTCTATGACTACTTGGCCTTGTTATTTTATTGTTAGATATTATTGTGGTTATTTTGGAAAAAGTATTGGTTGTTTTAGTTGGATTCCTTGTGGTACAAAATGGTTGAGCGGTTTGGCATTGTTTTTACCATATATATATATATATATATATATATATATATATATATA
>MDKH01081208.1:0-19107 GCA_005239495.1 Nicotiana undulata | reverse complement strand
TTGGCTAGCCTAGTTCCACGATAGGCGCCATCACAGCCTGTTAGGATTTGGGGTCGTGACAAACACAAACGCCAAAGACATTACCTTTCCTTCGCAAGTCATACGCTATCACATAAATAATAGATAGTAGTCCCACATATAATAAAGTTCAAGAATAATTAGGAACAAAAAAATAGAAAGTATTCACTCACTCTCAAAAAGAAATTCATGTGCCATAAAAGATATATCATATGCTTTTCTGTAGTGTAGTACTCTACTAATTCGAGCTCACTCAGTCAAAGATCAAGGACTTTATTTTGTTATAATGTAGGTCGCGGGACGGGTAGGATACAGTTGGATATTGTGATTGCACCTTCCTAAGCACTTTAATACATATAGATTAACATTGCAAACCTCACACTTGTATTGAACCAAACTTCCCCACCCTTCACAAAATAATAACACCAAGCTCAACAACCACCACAACAACAACAACAAACCCAGTTTGATCCCAACATGTGGGGTCTAGGGAGGGTAGTCTGTACGCAGACCTTACCCCTACCTAATGCAGGTAGAGAGGTTGTTTCCAATAGACCCTCGGCTCAGGAAGAACAAAAAAAAATTAAATAAAATAAAATAAAAATAAAAATCAACAGGGAATAAAATATCGTATAAACCACATACCGTAATAAAATATCAACATGGAATACAATACATGTGGCGAACAAAATCACCTACCGTAATAAAAGTCTAAGAATATGAAGGAAAATGCATGCTACTAAGCCTATCGGTGACCACTACAAACTACCTACTAACCTTCTACCTTAATCCTCGACCTCCACACCCTCCTATCAAGTGTCATGTTCTCAGTGAGCTGAAGCAGCGCCAAGTCCTGCCTAATCACTTCTCCCCAGTACTTCTTAGGCCTACCTCGACCCCTTCTCAAACTCTCCATGGCCAACCTCTCACACCTCCTGGCAGGGGCATCAATGCTTCTTCTCCTAACGTGTCCGAACCATCTCAGCCGCGACTCCCGCATCTTATCCTCCACGGAGGCTACTCCCACTCTGTCCCAGATAACTTCATTCCTAATCCTATCTTGCCTGGTACACCCACACATCCATCTCAACATCCTCATCTCTGCTACTCTCATTTTCTGCACGTGAGAGTTCTTGATTGGCCAACACTCAGCCCCATACAACATAGTGGGTCGAACCACCACTCTATAAAACTTACCCTTAAGTCTTAACGGCACTTTTCTATCACATAGAACACCGGAAGCGAGCCTCCACTTCATCCACCCGCTCCGATACGATGTGTGACATCTTCGTCAATCTCCCCGTTACCCTGGATAATAGACCCGAGATACTTAAAACTCGTTCTATTGGGGATAACTTGAGCATCAAGCTTAACCTCTACGTCTGCATCATGCGTCTCACTGAATTTGCACTCCAGTTCTGTCTTGGTTCTACTCAGTTTGAAACCTTTAGACTCCAAGGTCTGTCTCCAAACCTCCAACCTCGCGTTAACTCCGCTACGCGTCTCGTCAATCAACACTATATCATCGACAAATAGCATGAACCAAGGCACCTCCCCTTGGATGTGACGCGACAATACATCCATCGCCAAAGCAAACAAAAATGGGCTAAGAGCCGATCCCTGGTGCAACCCCATCACCATAGGAAAATGGTCCGAGTCACCACCCACAGTCCTCACCCGAGTCTTAGAATCATCATGCATATCCTTAATCACCCTAATGTACGCTACCGGAACGATGCTAACCTCCAAACACCTCCACAGGACCTCCCTCAGAACTTTATCGTATGCCTTATCAAGGTCAATAAACACCATATGCAAATCCTTCTTCCTTTGTCTGTCTGCTCCACTAATATCCTTACCAGATGAATCGCTTCCGTAGTCGAATGCCCCGGCATGAATCCAAATTGATTCTCGGAAATAGACACGCACCTCCTCACCCTGGCCTCCACCACTCTCTCCCAAATCTTCATAGTATGACTCAATAACTTGATACCCCTATAATTGTTGCAATTTTGTATATCACCCTTATTCTTGTAAAGCGGAACAATCGTACTCCACCTCTATTCTTAGGGAATCTTCTTTGCCTTAAAAATAACACCAAGCTCCCACGTTCTTTAAGCACAAATATAGAAAGAGTTACCACTAACAAGGAATCATTTTTTTTCTTTTTTTTTTCCCTTTTTTTTAAGATTCTGATGTATCTCATGCATATTTTCATGGTTTTTTTGTTTCTCTTTTCCAATTCCTACAAATGGCTCTCACAATTATTTTTCAAACAGTTTATCTTTTTTCAAATTTTGAAGTTCCACGCAAAAATCCAACTATACCTCCACTAAGCTTTTAACAAGCTCATAATCATTTTAAGTACTTGTGAGAGGTACACGGTTTAAGAAGATAGACATTTCTAACAAAGGGTTCAGACTTGTAATGTGGTTTCCAAAGAAATAGGATTACATGCTCAAATAGGCTAATTAGGATACATAATATTTGGTGGAAAATCAGCATATATCCGACTCAAAAAAGAAGCACCTCTATTACTTCCTAGACTGAAAGAAATCGCTATTTCGCTTTGAAAGCACATGGGGCGAATTCTTGACGTCAAATGACATGAACAGACTATCAATAAAATCTCACACACATTGTCACATAACTCACTCTAGACTGGATTTATCGCGACTCTCTAGTCAAAGCAGTTAAGCAACATAAAACATTTTAAGGCACTACAATCATGAGTCAAGATATGTGTCTAAGCATAAAAAATAAGGCACACATCGCTCTCAAGGCATAACAAAGTCAATTAATATTGCCAGCAAGATTCTATATTCCTATAAAAGAAAGATAACTACACTCGGTTCAAGCAAAAATTCTTGGAAAAGAACCGGGGCACAAAGAAAACTAAAGGGGGATTATTACACTATCTTAAAATAAAATAACATAAACGACATATTTTTTAATTTTCAATTCTTTTTATTTTTGTTTTGTTTTTTTTTGTATATTTTATCTCGACTTTTTATCCCTCAAGAAACTGGTCGAAGAAATCCATCATCGGCCAAAGTCACAACTAAATTACTACATGAATTACTAGATATTATAAGCCAAAAAGAATTTAGAGCTAAGATTACAGGCCAAATTTTCTAAGATAGTAAGAAACAAATCAAACAACTCCAACTGACAAAGAGAAAACAAAGCAAGTAGAATTAAATACGCTGGAAACAAACCTTCACTCTAGATACATCTGTAGCATTAGCAGTAGGCATGATCTTTGTATTGATCAAGCTCAAAATAACCTTGGTCGGACATTGAAAAGTACCATTCTTTATTTTCTTGTAACACTCATCGATGTCTACGTAGTCCGTGCCGGGTGCTGAAGCACCCATTGACCCCGACTTGAAGTATGTACAATTATATTAGAAAACATAGAAAAATGATATAACTAATTAATAAGCACCCACGAACAAAACGGGCTCATGGGTGCTTTGGTTCAAAGCTGGAGTTAAAATCGTGGTCTTAAGCAACACGAGTTCGATTCCCAATGGTACAACTTTTCGCAAAGCCTTCCTACTTCCTAACTATTTTTTTCCAATCTTTTCAATGCTCTAACCCTCTGACTTTGACCTTTTCTTTTTTTACTTTTTCTATTCCTTTGGGTTTATCTCATTTATTAGATTTAGGATAAAGTTAGCTTCTATTAGACACCAAACGATCAAACCCTTCTCCATTTCTTGGATTTTTGGCTCTCACACGGAGGAAAAAAAAATGCAGCTTTCAGCAAAATGAGAAAAGAAAGAAGACGTAACATCTAGCAATCTCTATGCTTCACAATAATCTCAAAATCAACACATAAGGAATAAGGTAGTAAGATTATGTTTTTGTTAAAGCCGGAGATTGAAAACATTTAGTAGAGGGATTTTGGAAAATTTTCTATGCTTATTGTTTATGCTTTGTACAAAGTTCATTGTGACGTTGTGATTAGAAGTATGTTTTGGTTGATAATATTAATCAGTATGTTTCCTCATTAACTTTTTATACTATCGCGTTATAATAGTCATGCACTTATGAAATATACTAATTGATAGAAAATTTATGTTAAAGAAAATGAGCACCCACGAACTTAAAATCTTAGATCCGCCACTGTGTCCCTATACCAAGTAGCCAAATAATCCGCCCCACATAGAAGTCAGCAAATATCAGGATAATCTATCTTGCGGAGAAACCTATGGAACGGTTTGTGAGAGCGTTGAGTAAATTCCATCAATTTGTTGGTCACCTGCAAAGAGAAAGGAATCATCCTAGCCCAGACCTCCACCTCGTACACGACATCCACACTCGCCTCCCACTGCCAGTTAGCATAAAATTCCTTAACCATGTCCACATTCACATCATCACCTGGACGTACGAAACAAACTCTTCAGGTCCATAGCCCATATGTTTTGATAAATCGTTGAATACTTGAGAGACAACTTGCCATAATTAATCCCCACTTCAGGATCTAGGTTTACAGTTGAAACGAATGTCCTATACCATTGCGAGCATGTGCCAGGACACCCTAACGCCAAATCTACAATCAGGGACTACATCAATGTCAAGATCAATCTCCTCCTCTACTGGAGCGGTGGGTTTTGCGCGCCTACTTCCTCTGTGACTGCGAGAGGAATCTCTAGATGAGCCAGTGTTTGCACGCTTGCTTGCTCGGCAAGACATTATACCCACACAAGATGAACACTATTTTCCACTACACAGAGAATGAATACAAGACTAATAGGGTAACTACCCTACACTTATATCTTTGACGTGTTCATAGGTGACAATGTAATAGGGGACTCAAACTATCCCATAATAATCAATTAAAAAAGTCTGTTACTAAACCACCCAAACCTCCTAAATTCTAGTACAACAATAACACAATGAACTACACTACAATTTACTAAAACGAAAAAAACAAGAAGCTATACTAAACTAACTATGAAGAATAAAAAATTTATACTAATTAGTTACAAATAAAAATAAAAAGTTAAACTAAAAAGATTATACAAGTATGTGGCAAGAATTCGATAACTCAGTTAGCAACTAGAAACTATCATATAGGTAATCATTAGCACTCAAGGCCAATAACTTCAAAACTGCAATTCTTTTAGAAGATGACCGCCGACCGTACACTTTACGTTCTTGAAGACATTCATCATTAAGCATGTAGTATGCAATAACTTCACAAAAATCACACTTTATGTCATTAAGGAATTTTATTGAACAAGTAGTATGCACTATTTCAAGTTCACCACTTCATGCCCAATGTTTCATCAATATACCAATTTTCACCAGCAACACTACCCAATAATAATCACACTACTACCACAATTTCACTACAACAATGACCTCTGAATATTCATCATAGAAGTACAAATTTTCAGCCAAAACATAAAGCCCCAAAAATCTCTATCACAAGCATGCAATTGTCATTATTCCAACACATAACTTCACTACTTGCAAGGGTTAAGCAAAGACCCACATCAAGGTAATTTTCAGCTTAAAATATAACTTAATCACTACTACAAATAAACAAACTTCTGTCTAGGGCGCAGGAGAAAATGAGAAAACTAAACTAAGAAATAAGTAAACAAACAAAGAAAGGAGAGAGGGAGAACATACTTGGTCATGGTGGCAAATTTGAAGGAGGACGAAGGAGGAAGAAAAGAAAAGATTTGTGAAAAAAAGGGGAGAGATGTGTGAGAGAGATCGAGGAGGAAGAGGGTTTTGTTTTTGGGGGGAAGGGTTTGTATACGGCACAAATTGGAGGAGTTTGATTTCAAAGTCTATGTTGTGTTCCGAGCCCGAGCTCGGAAGGCTCCAAGTAAAGTTTGATCCCGATCTCAGAATGCATACCTCGAGAGAGCACATCGAAGGTCTAACACGGCCTACCTTGAGGCAGTGCAAAATCGATGACAGTCAAGAAAAAGTGGGAATTTCTCAAGGGCATATAGGTCAAGGCGTAAATCTCAGGACTGGTTCGTTGAGCCAAAAACAGCTCCTCGAGTTGAGCCAGCTCCAGAAAGATCAAGTAATATGGGTTAGGAACTGACCCCACCATCATGAGGATGCTCGAGGAACTCACTAAGAGGGTCGAGTCGGGAGAAAAGAAGATAAGAGGACAACGATAAGAAAGTGGAAACCTACTACTCGAGGGCCGAAAAGATTCCGGGAGCACCTCCGGTCTTGAAAGGATTGGATTCGAAGAAGTTTGTACAGAAACCATTCCCACCAAACGCGGATCTGAAGCCCATTTCAAAGAAGTTCCGGATGCCCGACATCCCAAAATACAACGGGACCACAGATCCCAACAAGCACATCAACACATATACCTGTGGTATAAAAGGAAATGATTTGAAGGACGACGAGATCGAGTCTGTCCTGCTGAAGAAATTTGGGGAAACCTTGTCCAAGGGGCATTTTCCATGTTGGCAGACTCATTTGTAAAGGAACATGCTGGTGCCATAAAGGTTGCAACAAGGAAGTCTGATATGTTCAAAATTAAGCAAAGAGAGAACGAGATGTTGAGGGAGTTCGTCTCCCATTTTTAGATGGAGCGAATGGAGTTACCGCCAGTCTCCGATGACTGGGCCGTGCAAGCCTTCACTAAGGGGCTGAATGAATGAAGCTCGATAGCTTCGAGGCAGCTAAACAAAACTTGATCGAGTATCCCGCTGTGACTTGGGCGGATGTGCATAATAGGTACCAGTCTAAAATCAGGGTCGAGGACAACCAGTTGGGAGCCCCCTCGGGCTCAGTTTATCCAAGTAGGCTACTTGCAAAGGAATCAAGAAATGCAGACAAGGAGCCGAGGTTGAACAAGGAAAGATATCTTCCATACATCGAAGATAGGAGGAACAATTCGAGGCGCAACATTCCTCGTAATGATCGAAGAACAGATCGAGGTTAGAATTCTCGGGGACTAATAAGTAATACCGGGTTCGACAAGCACTCGGGACCGGTGGAGGACCCCGATTGTCAGAATACAACTTCAACATCGATGCCTCAGACATCTTATCAGCCATCGGCAAGATTAAAGACACTAGATGGCCCAAGCCCATACAGACTGATCCTTCTCAAAGGAACCCCAACTTATTGTGCAAGTATCATGGTACTCATGGTCATAGAACCGAGGACTGCACACAACTTCGAGATGAGGTAGCCCGATTGTTCAACGAGGGGCACCTTCGAGAATTTCTCAGCAACCGGGCCAAGAACCATTTTCGAGAGAGAGATGCAAACAGGAAGAATGAACCAGAAGAACCCCAACATGTCATTCACGTGATCATCGGAGGAGTTGACGTCCCAAAGGGACCCGTATTCAAACATACCAAGGTATCCATCACAAGGGAGAAGCGGACTCGGGACTACATACCCGAGGACACTCTTACATTCAACGAGGAAGACATCGAGGCCTTATCTCAGCCTCACAACAACGCACTAGTAATATCTATCCTTTTAAATAAAGTTCAAGTTAAATGTGTTCTCGTAGATCTAGGTAGTTCGAACAACATAATCAGGTCAAGGGTCGTGGAACAACTCGGGCTGCTCAACCAAATCATACCATCATCTCGAGTCTTGAATGGCTTCAACATGCCAAGTGAAACGACGAAGGGGGAAATCATCCTCCCCGTCAATGTGGCCGGAACCATACAAGACACCAAGTTTCATGTCATCGAAGGTGACATGAGATACAATGTTTTGCTTGGAAGACCATGGATCCATAGCATGAGGGCAGTGCCATCAAATCTTCATCAAATGATGAAGTTTCCAACAAAGGATGGCGTGAAAACAATGTATGGAGAGCAGCATGCAACTAAGGAGATGTTCGTGGTGCACGACTTGGCACCAGTGTCGACACCATCTACCTCGGATAAGTCAAAGGACAAACAAGTAGCCAAATAGCAATCACAACCCATACCCTCGGTTGAACCCGAGGGACATCAGCCCGATGAACATGTGGTCGAGGACAAAGAAGAAGATTTCCTCACCCCTCGGCCTTCGTTGCCCCCGAGGAATCAGATGCAACGAAGTCCACGGTCGAAGAACTCGAGCAGGCCGTATTGGTCGAGCATCTTCCGGAATGAAAGGTATACCTGGGAATGGGATTAACCCCCGAACTCAGGAAAAAAACTCATTCAATTTCTTATTGATAGCATTGATTGCTTCGCTTGGTCCCATTTAGATATGACAGGGATCTCACCGGAGATAACCACCCATCGACTAAGTGTCGACCCCAGGTTCAAACTGGTAAAGCAAAAAAGGAGACCTCAGTCCGAGGAAAAGCATGCATTCATCAAAGATGAGGTAACCAAACTTCTCAAAATAGGATCCATCAGGGAAGTAAAATACCCGAATGGCTAGATAACGTAGTGGTAGTCCCCAAAAAAGGGAATAAACTTAGAATGTGTGTAGACTACAAGGATTTGAACAAAGCATGCCCTAAAGATTCTTTCCCACTGCCCAACATCGATCGATTGATCGATGCCAGGGCTGGTCACGAGATCCTTACTTTTATCGATGCCTACTCCGGGTACAATCAAATTCAAATGAACCCGAAGGACTAGGAAAAGACTTCGTTCATCACGAAGTATGGTACATATTGCTATAATGTAATGTCGTTCGGGCTAAAAAATGCGTGAGAGACATATCAATGCCTAGTTAATAAGATGTTCGAACATCAAATAAGCAAACCTATGGAAGTTTACATTGATAACATGCTAGTTAAATCCCTGCACGTAGAGGACCATTTGACCCATTTGCAGGTAACGTTCGATATCTTAAGAAAGTACAACATGAAGTGTGCTTTCGGAGTCGGCTCGGGCAAGTTCTTAGGTTTCATGGTGTCGAACAGGGGGATCGAGATCAACCCCGAAAAAATCAAAGCCATCGAGGAAATCACCATCGTGAACAATGTGAAAGCCGTCCAATGGCTAACCGGAAGGATAGCTACCCTAGGTCTGTTTATCTTAAGGTCTTCAGATCGGAGCCATCATTTCTTCTCCCTCCTCAAGAAGAAAAACAACTTCGCGTGGACTCTGGAGCGTCAACAAGCCCTGGAAGAATTAAAATGGTATCTTTTGAGCCCGCCCTTGCTTCATACTTCGAAGGAGGACGAAACACTATATCTGTATTTCGTCGTGTCCGAGGTAGCTCTAAGTAGCGTGTTGGTTCGATAAGAGCAAGGTACGCAATTTCCTGTCTATTATGTAAGTCAGACCCTAGGAGATGCTGAAACCAGGTATCCACATTTAAAAAATTAGCCCTAGCATTAATAAGTGCATCTAGGAAGTTGAAACCATATTTTCAATATCATCTTATATGTGTATTAACTACATATCCACTTTGAAACATTTTGTATAAGCCCGAATTATCGATCTGATTGGCCAAATGGGACATCAAACTCGGAGGGTATGATATCGAGTATCAACCCCGAGCGTCTATCAAGTCTCAAATTTTGGAAGACTTCATGGCCAATTTCACACCAGCCCTTGTACCCGAAATAGAAAAGGAACTCTTGCTAAAAATGGGTACATCATCGTGGGTATGGACCCTCTTCACAGACGGTGCCTTGAATGTGAAAAGGTCCGGGCTCGGCATTGTTTTAAAACTGCCTACGGGAAGTACCATTAGACAATCTATAAAAACTTCGAAATTGACTAACAATGAGGCCGAATGTGAGGACATGATTCCAGGTCTCGAACTAGCCAAAGGCCTGGGAGCAGAGGTCATCGAGGCAACATGTGACTCTCTTTTGGTAGTCAACCAAGTAAATGGAAGCTTTGAGGTTCGAGAAGATAGGATGCAAAGATATTTAGACAAGCTTCAAGTGACATTACATGGCTTCAAAGAGTGGACCCTGGTCCATGTACCTCGAGAACAGAATAGCGAGGTCGATGCTCTCGCAAACTTGGGCTCATCTGTTAAAGAAGTTGTCGCGGGGACTGTCGTCCAACTATCGAGGTCAGTGATCGAAGAAGGACACGCAAAAATTAACTCATCAAGTTTAACATGGGATTGAAGGAACAAGTACATCGACTACTTGAAGCATGGGAAGCTCCCCCTGGACCCAAAAGAATCGAGGGCTCTTCGAGCCAAAGCAGCTCGATTTTCACTCGATGAAAATGTAACATTATATAGAAGGACCTTCGACGGACCACTGGAAGTATGCTTGGGACCGGGGGACACTGATTACGTACTACGAGAAATTCATGGAGGCACTTGTGGCAACTACTCCGGTGCCAACTCCTTGGTTCGAAAGGGATCAGAGCGGGCTATTACTGGGATAACATGGAAAAGGACACCAAGGAATTCGTTCGAAGATGTGATAAATGTCAAAAGATTTGCACCGATGATCCATCAACCTGGTGAACAACTACACTCAGTCCTATCCCTGTGACTAATTGACTATTCATGAAATGGGGGATGAACATCGTCGGCCCCTTACCAACGGCGCTAGGTAAAGGTAGATTTATCCTATTTATGACTGACTATTTCTCAAAATGGGTAGAAGAGCAGGCCTTCGAGACGATAAAAGAAAAAGAAGTCATCGAATTCATATGGGACCACATCATATGTCGATTCGGAATTCCTTCTGAGATAACATGCGACAATGGGAAGCAGTTCATCGGCAACAAAGTAACAAAATTCCTCGAAGACCATAAAATCAAAAGGATCCTATCAATGCCTTATCACCCAAGTGAAAATGGTCAAGCCGAGTCCACAAACAAAACCATCATCCAAAACATAAAGAAGATGTTAGATGATACGAAGGGGAAATGGAGAGAAGTGCTGCCCGAGGTACAATGGGTATATCGAACAACATCGAAGTCGAGCACAGGGGAGACCCCGTTTTCTTTGGTATATGGGTGTGAGGCATTGATCCAGTCGAGGTCGGGGAACCGAGCGTTAGATTTCAACCCACAACCTAGGACTCGAATAACGAGTCCATGAACACCTCCCTCGAGCTACTAGATTAAAAACGTGAGGCCGCATTAGTTCGAATGGCCTCTCAAAAACAATGGATCGAAAGGTACTGAAACAGAAGAACGAACCTCCGCTACTTCGGAGTCGGAGACTTAGTTCTAAGGAAAGTCACCCTCAATACTCAAAACCCAAATGAATGGAAACTAGGCCCTAATTGGGAGGGACCGTACTGTGTCCTCGGAGTCGAAGGCAAAGGATCCTACAAACTTAGTGTTTAACCAAAGAATAAGATTCCGTGACCAAAGCTATTTTAAGATAAACTTGGGTTACTGATAATTGAATGAATAAAATAACGAATAAAGAAACAGTAAATTGATAGCAATATAGAGTGCAAGAAGTAGAGTAGTTTGTATTCGAGAATTCAGATGATCCTGTTTGTTACATTTCCTCCCTTTTATAGAGGGATTTTCCTAGTACAACGTTTTGATTCCTGTAATGATTGCTCATTAATGACTTATTATTGCATTAATGAGGCATTACAAAGGTGAATCGTAACTGTTATTTTAGGAATTATGTAACGTGTGAGTCATTAACTGTTGATTCTCGAATCTTATCCGTGGCTTCATTTGGGTGCTCTATGACCGCATCTCTTCTTCTTCATTAGGTTTCTCGTGGCTGATACACTCATGATTGACGAATCAATTCTGTGCCTGTTGAGTTAATCTCATACCTGCCTGTTGATTTGTCTAGATTCACTTCGACCGTGTCTCTTCTTCCTCGATAATCTTCTCGTGGCTGTTATATTAAAAAATATGCTGACCGTATCTCTTTTATCCCGTGCCTCTGTGTATCTTTACCTCTACATGTGCTGTTTTCTTTGGTCCACATAGTTGGCTGAGTCATACAGATTTTTCCTACGTGTAAAGCTATTTTTTTACCAATATAGATAGTCCCCCCACTTGCCATGTATTTGACGTATAATACTTGGTAAGTGGATACGCATTTATGGCGAGAATATTTTGCCGTCGCTTTGTTCCGAAACATTGTATCCTTTCTTGAATGCATTCGTCGTGCATCACTTCCATTTAATGCTCCTTCCACGTGTCTGTCTTTGATTGGCTCTGCAATAATTCGGCGCTCTTTAGGGCTTTTTTGCAGTCGCATCATTCCTGAAGTGACACCCTTAATTATGACTTTCCATCATTATTTTTCCATGTTTTGACGGTTGCCATTAGGTATAAATAGTCGTCTTCTTTCCTTCTCTTTCATAAAACACTTCTATAATTTGATTTTTCCTTGGTGAAGAAATTTCCTTAGCTTGCATAAATATGTATTCATCTGGTCAACCTAAAAAGGTTATCAATGTTGAAACTTTGGCATCTTCTTTTGCTCCATCTAGGAGCCGGAAAGGTGGCCGATTGAGGAGTTTAGGATCTGCCTCCACTAAGGGTTCTTCTTCCCCTTTGGTTTCTCCTCCTTCCACTAGATCTTTACTGTCTCCTAGAGCTAGGTCTTCTCAATCTGCTTCTAATAGTAAGGATGATATTCGTGAACCAACAGTTGACGAAATCATTCCTACTGAGATAATCTTCCCAAGGGAAAATTCTCCTATCGCCGAACATGCTTCTTCTCTAGATAGTGTAGAGTAGTATGCGACCATTATTACTGTAGGTCATATTCCTCTTATCCGTAGGTAGTGCTCTTGGGAGTCTAACGTTCCCATTCTTGTTCCAAATAATAACCAAAGGATCACGTCTTACAAGACGGGTTTTTCGTATGTTTACACTTATCCTTTTACACTAGGATTTCAACCTCCCATCGGCCCTATTATTATTGAGTTTTGCCATTTTTTCAATATATGCCTAGGACAAGTCGGTCCTTTAGTGTGGCGTGTTGTTGCTTGCCTGAGAGTTTTGGCTTCTAAAGTTTCTGTTCCTTTCACCTTTCATCATTTGATTCATCTGTATTCACCTGCTCTATTTTTTCATAGAGTTTTTACTCTAGCTGCTCGGAGTAAGAGAGTTTTAGTAACCCCTGGTGATGACAAGGATAGAGGTTGGTACCTTAGGTACGTTGCCGTTCCCACTGCTGTTTTAGTGGGTGAAAACAATCTTCCCTTCCCTGAGAAGTGGAACCGTGCACGTAAGTACTTTGGTTCGTACCTGTTTTCTTTACATAAAGTTAAATTGCGTTTTTAATACCGCATCTGTTTTTCTCTTATTTTTCAGCAACTATGAATACCGTCGAGAATGTCTCCGATATTCGTAGTTGGGTAGAAAAAATGTTATCTGCAGCTCCTGTCGAAGAAAGGTCTTGGAAGTTCTTTTCCATGAAGTTCAATTGGATTGTCAAGACCCACGGTAAGTGGATTTTTTCTCACTTCCTACTTTACCTGGGTTCTTTTTGTTAACTCTTTCCTTTTTTCAATAGGGTTTTCTACCCGTGGGGCACCTGGTTCATCACTCCCAAAGATGTTATTACTCATGCTCAGAAGATTTTAGTCAGTTCTTCTAAGAGGAAAGTTTGTGATCCCCGTTCTGGAGGGGAAGATGAAGATGAAAGAGAGGGTGCTTTAGTGCACCGGTTGAGAAGAAGGCGAGCAGTTTCAGATGATGAGTCTGCTCCTGGGCTTTTTCCTTCCGTGTTGGCAATCTGGCCCTTTTTTTCTCGGGGCGAGTCTCAGTCCCCGGATCGAGATCCTGCCGAGCGTCTTTTCCATGAAGGGTTTGAACTTGACCCTGATAATGTTCCGCTAGCTACCATTTTTCCCGATTTTGCATTTGCTCCTCCGTCCATACCTGTTATTTCCTCAGCTTCTCATCCATCCATTTCTATTGATGTGCCTGTGGCTCCTTTGGCTCCTTGCCCGTCCGTGTCTGTCGCTATCCCCCTGTTCCTACTTCCGTGCCTTCTTTTGTAGAAGCAGGGTCTTCCAGCAGGGAGATGCGGAGGGTTGTAATTGAGGTTCCAGCCTTTTCAAGAAGATTGGTGAGCCTGAAGTATGGCTCAAGCCTTTAATCGGCTCTGAAGAGAGGGCCAAACTTGACAGCCACTCATCTCCTACTTGGGCCAACGAAGT
The DNA here is from genome assembly GCA_005239495.1 of Nicotiana undulata. Classification (NCBI taxonomy): domain Eukaryota; kingdom Viridiplantae; phylum Streptophyta; class Magnoliopsida; order Solanales; family Solanaceae; genus Nicotiana; species Nicotiana undulata. The sequence continues at coordinate 5,060 of MDKH01081208.1, read as the reverse complement.
GGTGCATAATTCTTTAAAGGTATGCTTTTGAAAGAACACTTTTGTATGCTCAATTTTCTTTGAATAAAAGTTTAACACGTTTGATTGTTTTGTTGTTTTTGCAGACGCATCTTATTGGCTTAGAGCTTATGAAGAGAATATCGAACTTAGAGAACGAGTTGAAAGGGCTACGTGAGCTTGAGGATTCAAAGGCACAATATGATAGTCTTCGAATAGAAATGGGTGATTTAGAGATGAGAGAGATACCTTGAAGGAGCAACTGAAGATTGTCACAGCAGAATTGGCAGTGGAAAGAGCTTCCTGTAGCCAGGTTAACAAGGACAAAGTTGTTCTCGAGCCTACATTTGCTGAGCAATTGTCAAAGGATATAGAGGAAATCAGGAACTTGAAGCATATGCCGGGACATAAAGAGGAATACTCCGGTGAACTTGTGCGGAACCTCTCCCAGACTCAAGAAGATCTCCGTGAAGCCCAGGTGAAAGTTCAGACTCTGGAGGAATCAATTGTTCCTTTAAAGGTTGCCCTTGAAGCCGCTGAAGCTGAGAAAGATAACTTGAAGGCTGAGATTCTGGCATGGTCAAAGGATTATGGCGACCTTGAAGAGGCGACAGTCGTCGACGTAAGTTGGGCATATATGAGTGCTCGCCATGATACGTTGATAGAAATGGGCCGAGAGGGCTTTGACCTTGCTGCTGAGATTGCTAAATCCGAAAAAGCTATGGAGAAGACCCAGCGGGGTCTTGAACTTTCTCCAGCTGATGAAGCCCAGGAAGCATCTGACGTTCCTTCAGAAGAAGAAGCCGGTTCTCCTCCTCCTCAAGAATGAAGAAATTATCCCCACTCTCTTTGTTTATTTTTATTTGATTGGTGTGGTTACTCCCAGCTCCATCGGGAGTAAATTTGAAACTCTAAAAGTCCCCAACTGACAACTTAGGGGCACCATAAAATGTAAATACTTATGCGGATAAGTACTAGTTTAATACTTAATTTTTGACTTAGCCGCTTTATATTAATGCAATTTTTGAGACTTTCTGTTATGAGTTTGAGCCTTACTCTTTTCTCAAGTCTTATTGCTTCGTATTGCTTTTGTGAGGTTTTTGCTCGTACCTCTTAGCTTTATTTGCATATAGATGCGTATTTCACTTTGAACCTTTTTATGATAGGTGTAGTGTAAGTTTTTTAGCCTTTGTTTGTAAGAGGCTTTGTTTATGTATTAGGGCCCTTTTAATCAATATTTTAATGAAGAAGACGTCTCAACTTCATTGAAATGCAATAGAGTAATAGGAATTTTCTCACATGTTTAAGTATGTTTTTGTGAGAGGTTTTCGTTTGAACTTTCACAACATTTTACATGTGTTATGATTATCATCTAAAACTCAGGTTGCAACTGTTTTGTTTTAACAAATTTGATAATCACTTGTATTTCACAACTATTTTTCGTAGGTAACAGTTTTTTTCGAGTTAATACAAGGAGATAACAGTTTTTGTAAATGTCGGGTTTTTACCCATAATTGTTTTTATTTGCAACATTTTTATAACAAGTACGAGAGAAATGCATCGTAATTCATAACTGTTTTATTTGATAACAGTTTGAGAATAAATACAAGGGTTTTGATCTTTCATCCGTAACTGTTTTATTTGAATAACAGTTTTCTACTTGAGTACAAAGGTTTCATAACTGTTTTTTGATTGTAACAGTTTTTTGACTAAGTACAATGATGATGATCTTCTATCCCTAACTGTTTTTGATATAACAGTTTTTTATATGAGATGTACATTTCTTCTTCGTAGCTAATACTTTGCCTTTTAACCTAAACATGGTTCGAGGGTTTTTCAGAGTAGGTTTTGTAATTTTTGTGCTGGAGTCTTCAGTTCTTTTTGCTCGTATCACTTGACTCGTTGGGTAAATGGTTCTTTTAGGCTCGAGATTTTTGACTTCCGGCAGTCTTTTGCTTCATCTTGGCCTTCCATATTATGTAGTCCCCCAAGTGTTTGAGCGTTGAAGAATGAGATCTCGAGCACTTGATTGTTCCTTCTTTGTGGTCCTTTCCCTGAAAAAGGAAAACATTTCGTACTAGAAGGTATATACCTTTTTAGATGATGACTGCTTAGCCCTTTAAAATATCCATTAGAAAGTGTAACCCTAGACCGGGAATTATGTTATTTCCTCGCGTCTTTGCAGGTCTAATGTCATCATCTGGTGATGGGTTAGCTTTTTGCCTATCATCTAAAAAAGTTAGTAAAATTTTAAATATTCAAAGACAAAATCTGACATGCGGTATCTGACCGGGGGTACTTCTTTTCCTTAGAAGTAATACTTCTTCAGGTGGATGGCATTCCAGCTCGTTGGTAGAACCCTGACGTCCATGGCTTCCAACTCGTACGCGCCTTTCCCCGCTATGCCTTGGACCTTATAGGGTCCTTCCCAGTTTGGATTTAGTTTGCCAGCTCCTGCTTCCTTTGTTAACTGGAAGACCTTTTTAAGTATTAAGTCCCCAATTTTGAAATATCTGAGATGAGCTTTGCTGTTGTAATACCGCTCTATGATTTGCTTTTGAGCTGCCATCCGTATTAAAGCCGCCTCTCTTCGTGACTCGAGCAGGTCCAAATTGGTTTGGAGTTCAACGTCATTCGTTTATTCCGAAGCTGTAGTCACTCTCAAACTTGGTTCACCAATTTCCACGGGTATTAATGCCTCCGAGCCATAAACAAGTGCGAAGGGACTTTCTCCCGTAGCTGTTTTTGATGTGGTTCTGTACGCCCATAATACCGCTGGTAATTCGTCGGTCCAATTACCTTTGGCTTTATCTAACCGCTTCTTTATATTGTTGATGATGATTTTGTTCGTGGATTCCGCTTGTCCATTAGCTACGGGATGATATGGTGTTGAAGCGATCCGTTTAATTTTCCAACTCTCGAAGAATTTCTGTGATTTGTGAACCTATGAACTGTGGGCCATTATCACACACGATCTCCTTTGGAATCCCGAATCGGCATATTATATTTCGCCATAAGAAACTTTTAACCTCTTTTTCCCGCACCTGTTTGAATGCTTCTGCTTCTACCCATTTTGTGAAATAATCAGTAAGTATAAGAAGGAACCGTACCTGACCTTTGGCTGGGGGAAGAGGTCCCACTATGTCCATTCCCCATTTCATGAAGGGTCACGGTGATAAGATAGAGTGCAACAATTATGCTGGTCTATGCATATTATTGGCGAACCGTTGGCATTTGTCACATTTCGAGATGAAATTTTCCGTGTCTTCTTCCATCTTAGGCCAATAATACCCTGCTCTGATTAGGGTTTTACCAAAGATCTTGAACCTGCGTGATTTCCAAAATGTCCTTCATGGACTTCTCTTATCACAAATTCTGTCTGATTAGGTCTGAGGCATTTAGCTAGGGGTCCTCCAAACATTTTACGGTACAAGGTGTCGTGAACTAGACATTATCTTGCTGTTTTGCGGCGGAGCGCTTGAGCTGCTTTTTTGTCTTCAGGCATGGTACCATTCTGCAAAAAGTTAAGAATTTCGTTTCTCCAGTCCCAAGTTAAATTATTAAAAGATACCTCATTCTTGTTTTGGTCAATTGTCGAATGGAAGAGGTGTACGACAATAGTGCTGTCTTTATTGGTTACTTCCGTAACTGCTGCGAGGTTTGCCAACGCATCTGCCTCAGCATTTTCCTCCCTACGTATTTGTATCACTTTCCACATTTTGAATTGTTTCACAAGTTCACGTGCCTTTTCTAAGTATTGCTGCATCCGAGTTTCTCGAGCGGTGTAAGTCCCCTGTATCTGGTTTACCACAAATTGTGAATCGTTGTTGATCTCGATTTGCTCAATTAACAGCTCTCGTGCCAATTCTAAACCTGCAATAACAGCCTCGTACTCTGCTTTGTTGTTAATTATTGGATGGCATTTAATAGCTTGCCATATCTTTTCACCTGTGGGTGATATTAGTACGATGCCTAACCTTGCTTCTTTTATATTAGAAGAGCCATCTGTAAATAGGGTCCACTGACCTGGGTGTACACCATTGAAGAGTTTTAATTCCTTTTCTACTTCAGGGGTAATATTATTGCTAAAGTCAGCTACAAAGTCGGCCAATATTTGTGACTTAATTGCAATTCTAGGTTGGTATGTTATATCATGCTCACTCAATTCTATGGCCCACCTGGCTAATCTTCCTGACTGTTCTTGTTTATGCAAAATATTCCTCAAAGGATATGAAGTCACGACAGTGATTAGATGACATTGAAAATAAGGACGTTGTTTTCTTGATGCCATTATCAATGCTAAAGCTAATTTTTCTAAATGTGGATATCTAGTCTCAACATCTAATAAAGTTTTGCTTACATAATAAATAGGAGATTGCTTACCTTTTTTCTCTCTTACCAGTACTGCACTTACGACAATTTCTGAAACAGCCAGGTAGATGTATAATCTTTCTCCTTCTTTTAGCTTTGATAGTAACGGTGGTTTTGACAAATAAGCCTTCAAGTCTTTTAAAGCCTGTTGACATTCTTCAGTCCATTCGAAGTGATTTTGCTTTTTAAGAACCAAAAAGAATTTAAAACTTTTCTCGAAAGATCTAGAAATAAATCTTCCTAGAGCTGCTATTCCTTCCGTTAATCGTTGAACTTCTTTTTTATTTTTCAAAATTTCTGGTATTTCTTCTATAGCTTTTATTTGAGCTGGATTTACCTCTATTCCTCTATTAGATACAAGAAATCCCAGAAACTTACCAGATTGTACTGCGAAGGCACATTTTTCCGGGTTGAGCTTCATATTATACCTGCGTAAGATATCAAAAGTAGTAGAGAGATGCTGAAGATGATCTTCTGCTTGTGTTGATTTCACAAGCATATCATCGATGTAAACCTCCATTTTTTTACCTAAATGTTCTTGAAACATTTTTGTCACTAATCTTTGATAAGTGGCACCTACATTCTTTAATCCAAAAGGCATAACCTTATAACAATAAGTCCCCCGGTTGGTAATGAAGGAAGTCTTTTCTTCATCCAAGGGCTCCATTTTAATCTGGTTATAACCAGAATAT
>ML286404.1:1564-16673 GCA_005239495.1 Nicotiana undulata | reverse complement strand
TCCATCCCTCAATATCTCATATCTCGGACAAATCCATGTCCAGGGAAATACATCCCTCAATAATTGTGCGTTCACTGGGGGTGTAAAGACTCCGGAGGGGCCGCCAATGATATGGCCCAAGCGCTATATATATATATCAAGCCCACGAAGGGTATATCATCTCAATATTCGGCTCTAGGCCCATACTCAATCAAAATTACCAATCTCCTCACAACACTCTTATTATGTAAACAACCCAAACGATGGCAATGCATGATAAATAAATGATTTCTGAGACTGAAATAAGAATACATGTATAATAACAGGACTGAGTATGCACAAGTAAAGTTCGCAATAGAAACAACAGTAACGGACCCGTTCCGGTCTCCACATACAGACATGAAGTCTTATCATTTATACTTGTTATGTTTCTTCTAGTTTCTACGCATTAATAGCCTTCACAGTACCGATATCATGGTGGAACAACAGTTAAACCGTGCCTGGGGATAAGCCGGGCCACAACAAATCAACCAACACTCATATGCCCGTCACTTGGCGAGTGTATCATAGTAACTATCATCAATTAGCATGTACATTAGGGTTTTGAACCCCTCAGTTCAAGGGTTGAAGCCGTTACTTACCTCGAAACCAGCTCAACTCTACTCCGCCGGGCCCTTTCCTCGAGAATCGGCCTCCAAATACTCCAAATCTATCAATAATCAATTACATAGTGTCAAAATGTGATAAGGAACAATTCCCAAATCAAAATTTAGCAAAAATACCAAAAATCCCGAATTCGGTCAAAACCCGGCCCTCGGGCCCACGTCTTGAAAGTAAGAAATTTTCACAACACTAGGTTCCTTGTCTTTTCCCGAGTCTAACCGTACCAAGAACACAAAAATCGGACCTCAAAAGGTCCTCCAATTCCCCCATTCTTCTTCTCTTAAACCCAAGCCCTAACCACAATTTTTCTACTGTTTTTACCAAAGATTTCAACCTAAAATCGTTCTTAATGTACAATATAACGAGTTTTGAGTCCAACAAACTTACCTCCTTGAAGAAACAACGTAATCCCTCTTCAAAACCCCTTCAAAACCTCCAACCCGTGTGTAAAAATGGTGAAAGAAGACTAATTTCGCGAAGGCTGCCTTTTATAGTTCTGCCCAGGCATTTCCGCAACAACGGTGTTTTTCTCGCACCTGCGACTCCGCAGGTGCGACCTTTCAACCGCACATGCGGAAACCAATTAAGTTTCCCAGCCCCTGCACCCGCGAAATGTTTCCCGCGCCTGCGACATTGCAGATGCGGACCTAAATCCGCCCTTGCAACCTCTTTCGCACCTGCGGCCTCTTTATCGCAACAGCGGGCCCGCAGGGGCGACATATTGACCNTCCATCCGCCCTTGCGACCTCCTTCGCACCTGCGGCCTCATTATCGCAACAGCGGGCCCGCAGGGGCGACATATTGACCGCACCAACGGTCCTTCACTTAAAACCCAGAGTCCGCGCCAGCGACCCCCATCTCCCGCACCTGCGACCTCGCAGGTGCGATCTTCCTTCCACCCCTGCGACGAATTCCGCCCCTGCGCCTTCACTCTCGCGCCTGCGATGTCCGCACTTGCGGCCCAAGCATTGCAGGTGCGGTCGCACCAGCAACAACAGCTTCAGCTGCATTTCAAGTTCCAACTTCTCCGTTTAACGCTCGAAATCAAACCCGAGCCCCTCGGGACCCCAACCAAACATACCAACATATCAAACATGGTTATTCAAACTTTGTCGAGCCATTAAAACACCAAAAACAATATCAAAACCATAAATTCTCATCCAATTCAAGCCTATGATTTCAAAAAACTTCCGAAACACGTATTTGATCAAAAACCCAACCAAACCATCTCCGAATGACCTGAAATTTTGCGGGCAAGTCCAAAATGACCTAACAAAGCTAAAGCAACTCTCGGAATCCCATTCTGACCCTCGGATTTAAATCTCGCCTATCAACCAAAATTCGCCAAAATACTAACTTCGCCAATTCAAGCCTAATTCTACATCGGGCACCCTAAACTCGGAACACACTCCTAAGTCCCAAATCACCTAACGAAGCTATCCGAACAACAAAATCTGCATTCCGAGGTCATTTACCAATAAGTCAACTCCAGGTTGACTTTTCCAACTCTAAAGCTCTTGTTAGAGACTAAGTGTCTCAATCCACTCTATTTTCACTCCGAACCCGAACAAACCAACCCCAACACTTCATGAACAGTCTAACCTAGGTACTACAAGACAGAAATATTTGAATAGATGCGTATAGTGCGTAACGACAGACCGGGTCATTACAAGAAGCGGTCGTCGGAGGTCGTGGGGTGCTGTGGTTCCGTATTTAATAAGCACTTCTAGTGAAGACAGCTCGAGGAAGATGATCTTTGAAGAGTCTGAGGTTGTGGTGATCTGCGGGTTTAAGAGCTACGGGAAATGATATTGAATGGATGCCGCAATTGAGAAGCATGCGATGAAGGAAGTCATGTGAGAAGTGTCAGGTAGCGGCTAAGTCTCTAAACGCCCGATGTCAGAGGCGCAGTCGGGTAATTGCTTAAGGGAATGAGTCCAACTTAGTAAGAAGTGGAAGTATAGGCTATGACTTCAGTGGTAAGGCGGTGGCCTGCCTTGAGGAGGAATTGAAGTGATTTGAGAAATTTTGCGGATAGGGAGTAGGTCCACAAGCTTAAATCAAAATGTTGGTTATTCGGCGAAAGGCTGGATGCAACAAAGATAAGATTATTAGGGATGAGGAAGGATGCGATATGGCAGGTGAATTTGAGGATATCGTGGTGCATTGAGTAGATGTCCCTGCGAAGCGGACAGACCGGTAAAGCTGGTGAATGAGAGCAGGCTTAGGATGGGGTGTTGATGTCATAGGGGGTGTAGCGCAGTATTGTCGGGCGGTGTCAGTTGGTGATTTCTGCAGGAGGGTTATTACTAGGTATAGGTAAGCAAGAATTTATGGGAATGGGTTAGTGGGTATTTCAAGGAATAGGTTAGCAGGTATTTCTGGGCATAGGTTAGTGGGTATTTCTGGGTATAGGATAGCAAATGTATGGTTAGTAGTTCTCTGTAAGGAATCATAGCGGCGATTCGTTAGGAGGCAGAATGGGCAAATGATGCTAGGGATTTTTGGGTACTTGGGGAATGCTAGATTTGGAAGGGCCAACGGATTGGTTGAGCAAGATCATGCTAGCAAAAGAGGAAGGATCCCAACATGGGTCTAGAGTGAGATAAAGGGTAGCTTCGGGCTAAGTGGGGGAGTCCCACCACCTGTAGTTGGATTGTAGGGTTGCGTCCTCATGAGATTGCAGAATTTCTAGTGTATCGGCAAGTTGTTACAGCTAAGGGAAATGAGTGAATCGGTAAATGAGCATGACATATGATAAAAGTGTGCAAATTTGTCCTATTGGACTAGGGTTAGGCTCTGGAAGACTAATAAGTTGTGCTTAAGGCATAGGATATTTGTAAGGGTAGCGACTCAGTCACGTGCTTCATTGCAGAACATGTTCATGTGCTATAAGAGCCTTGGAGTTGATTGTATTCTGGGCCAGCCAGAGTGGGTGACTCTCAGCAGCGGTCCTAGTGAATTTGAAAGTTTGAAACTGTGGTGTGTAAGGGTTTCAGGCAGCAGTATGATTAAGAATCAAGCTTTTGCAGTATGACCTCTAATGAGAAGGAGACTAGTTGGAGTGTTCTATGTTACTTCAACACGCAAGGTAGTGTTGGAAGAGTTAGAGGAATAAGCTTCGAGTTTTAGAAGGATTTTCAGGAGGTTGTGAGACGGGTTGCGGAGTTTAGGCAGCATGGTCTCGTGAATAAAGGTCACTCGGGACGAGTGAGGGCTGAGTTGCTATGAGTTGAAAGGAGATACTATTATCTTTGAGGCAATAAAAGATGATTAAGAGAAGATGGATTGGTTAGCCATGAGGAAACGATGCCCGTTCGGTAGTGACCAGTTCCTTCGGTATGATTGAGCATGTGTATGGTTTGGATAGATGTGGGTGGGGCTTGTCGGCCATCGTAATAGATTTCAGTTGGAAGCATTCATGTGCTATGGCCTGTCAGGTGTAGGTGGATCCCGGAAGGTTATGGTGGTTCAGTCCACTACTAAAGGATTTGCATGTATTGTGATGGTGAGAACTCGCTTATATGTTGCTATGGTTTTCATGAATTGAGGCAAGTGAAAGATTTCTATATGTGGTGAAGTGTTCACCCTATTAGTGGTTCAGGAGTTAGGACAGAATTCCTGTGCCATCCCTTAGCGGCATGTTAGGTGCAGTAAGCAGTATGTAACTGGAATTAAGAATCGAGATTGCAGTTTGTGTTGACAAGGATGTCATGAGCTCGGATGAGCAAGGAAACTGGTGTTGTCTTCAATGTCACCTGAGATCGGTGTTTGGTGAAAGAGGCCTCGTATCCTGATTACGGGTCCTTGAGTTGTTTTACCGCCTTAGGGTGGTCGGTAGTATGGATGTGCATACTGGCTACCTGTGTGAAAAGTCGTGGGAGCGTGACCACGGGAAGATAATGTAAGTGTGACTTGTAGTCACCTGATTGATTGAAGATTTGGACCAAGTATACGGAAATGCAATATTGCTTAATTTGGAATATATGCCTTAAAGGCGTTTGGTCCAGTTGGTTGTGGATTGTGGGGTGTTTGTCCATGCTATGATGATTGCTCTTGTGTATTATGAGAAAAACGTGGGTTATTACGGACCAAGGTAAGGCTATCAGCCTAGTTCAGTGCCAACAGAATCAGCCTGAAGTGACTGAAGGGATTTAAACAAGACTATGGGCTTCATGCGAGCCAGATGTGTTCATTTCTGTATAGTGCTCCTCAAGGGGGGCTATCACGCCCCCTTTTTCTATCGCACGGGTTAGGTACGGAAAGATCGGGTTAAGACATTATGGACAACTCCTTTAAAAGAAAAGGAAGAGTCGCCACCTAACGATTTTTATGGTGCGTTAGGGCACCAAGAGTTGATAACTCATGAACTAGTTCGCGTTACCAGAGATTGGGTAAGGGCTTGAAATTATCCCAAGGGGAAGGTGTTAGGCACCCCTCAGGATCCACAACTGTGGGTCCCAACCAATAAGTTTTGTGAATTTGGACGGTAAGCAAGTAACAAATAAGGTTCACATATGAGGGGATTTAAAGCAAGTATGAAAATATTTAAAGGTTTTGAATAACATAAACATTTGAAAAGAATGTCCTAGGTTTAAAGTAATACGGATCACTTCAATGCAATACCCGGTATGTCACACCTCGAGGAGGCAGCTACACATGGTATTAGTGCACCGGTCATCATATCCGTATTCTACCCTTCCCACCCGTAAGGTTATTTAAAGCTCGTGTTGGTCACGGATGCTTATTGCGTGCCATTACCCGTCCCATCCTATAAGTCCTGGAGGTTATTTAGGACCACTAATGCTATTAAGGCAGGGACTAGGCTGACTTAGGTGTAAAGGATAAAATACTAACGATAGTGCAAAACAAGTAGGACGCATGTATTGGATCATATAGGGAAAATAATAGGCTCACGGACCCCTCCACAATTAAACACGTAAATGGCACGTCTCTAACACAATTAAAGTCTCAGAAGGAAAGTTTCAAAACAAGGGAGTTTTAGTAAAAGAGTAGTAGTTTGAGTTTAAATCTGAACGAGTTAAGGTTGAAGGATTTAAAATAGTAATTGCAGGAATATAAATGTTTAGAGTAGTGTTTTTAAAACTCGAGAGCATACAGTAATTGAGAATACTTTCAGGAAGCGGTAAGACAATGATTTGAGACTCGAAAATCCAGTAGTGTGTACTAAAACCAGTATTTCATAGGACTGTTTTAGAAAATAGTTTAGCAAAGACTTTAGGAGTAGAACGCTTTATATCATACAACAGCTTTAAAACGCTTAATAGTTTGAAGCTAAGTCAGAAGCCAGAAAACAGTGATTGAGGAACAAGAAAACGCACCGTTTAGGAGTTGTTTTGAAAAAGAAACGATATAGGAGTTAAACACAACAGAATAGATTACCCAAAAGAAAACACTGGAACATCAAGGTTCGTAAATTCCCAAAGAGGCAGATTATTTGAGGCTTGGTTTATTCGACTTAATTACGTGTTAAACCTAAGGCTTGCCTAGGCGTCTTAATATTTGCCTAATTGTTTAAGGGTGACATACATGCTCAGATTCGGATTTTAGACACGTTTGTATAAAGTTTGTTTTTAAAGAATTGGCTAGATTTTATTAGATAAAACATGCTAAGTCGTGGTACAGTGATTGAAAACTCAAACAAGTATAGTCCTAGCAGCAGGATTTCTAATGCACAAAGAGATCCCTAAAGGCATGGTTTCTAAGATGTTATGGAAAATGACCAGTTAGATGCTTGTTATTAATTTGCTCAGAATTATGAAAGAGTGAATGACATGCTGAAACTGAAGACCTAAACATGATTTCTAATATGTGAGATGCATGTCCTAAGCATGTTGACTATTGCACAAATAAACAAGTGAACCTAAGAACATGTTTTCTACCCAGTATTAAAACTAAGCATGCATATTCCCCACCCATTTCACTATATAGCCCCAGCAGTGTGTTTACAAATTATTACAACTCAATATCCAAATGAATTACAATAATTGAAAGAAAAATAAGAAGTTATTCTATAGGGAGCCTTCACATAGGCCCAATCTTCCAGCCTCACCCCTTTCACTTTCACTACCTTAAATGGCCTAGGTACGACAAAGCTCCCAAAGGCCTAAGTGAGGCCCTTGACAATACCAACACCCAGGAATACTGATAATTGCATAAGAACGGTTTGGAATGCCCTATATCAGTGTCTCAAGGTTCAGAGGGGACTCATGGTTCCCTAAGCGATGCTCACACTGGGGAGGGTGGAACCTAAGGGTCTAGGAATTGTGAAGTGCTTTGATTAAAAGATTTTGAGTTTAGAAAGGGAGTTTTGAAGTCATATAGTTTCAGAAAACACACAGGAGTTGATTTTACAAATAGCAAGGGTTCACAATACCAGAAAGAGCACTCACAAACAGGGAAAAGGGGGTTCAGGGAACAAATAAGGGTGTGTTAATCAGTTTAGGTACAGATTCAGCACGTTAGAGATACCAAATAATACACAGCTGCTAAGAAAACATGTTGGAGGTGACAAACAGACAGGAGGAATAAGAAATAGCTACAGCATGAGACATAACAGACTACATAAAAAAAAACAGAGATTAAGTTATTCTAGAAGAAGAAGAGAGATCATATAAGGGATTTAGGCATGCTAGTAACAGAGTAAGCAGTAAAACCATAAATAGAAACACAAAAGAAAGATCAATATCCTTAAACAACAATAGAGCATATTGTTTGAGTGCAATAATGTTAATTAGATCATACCAGTGATGCAAATAAAAAACAACAGTAGAGAGAGAGCAGTAGAGGGCACAAAATTAGCCTTGGCTTAGCATCCGGTTGATAGCAAGTAGCATGTAGTACTAATAGAGACAAGAGAGCAAAGAGGAGCAGAACAAGAGAGTATTAGAGAGAGTTTAGATTGATCCTCTACCCCTTTCTTAGCGAAAGAGCAAGAGTCATTTATAGTTGAAAAGTAGGTGATCACATAAGGTAAGAATCAGAAGATATGGTCATAATAGTAGGCAGAATCAAATCATCATGAGAAAGTACTCGGTTCCCTTAAATTATGGGATTCAAAACTCTAAAAATGGTAAAGAACACATGACATATCAGGCAAATAGAAGATAGTACAGAACTAAATAAGGAAAGGATCAGAATAGAAAAAGGTGTAAGCATTTAAATGAAAATCAAAGGTCCAAATTCACAAAGAAATTTGTAATGGTATAAGCCTAGAGAAGGTCCCCAGCAGAGTCGCCCTGCTGTCGCGCCCCCTTTTTCTATCGCACGGGATAGGTATAGAATGATCGGGTTAAGACATTATGGAAAACTCCTTTAAAAGAAAGGGAAGAGTCGCCACCTAACGATTTTTATGGTGCGTTAGGGCACCTAGAGTTGATAACTCATGAACTAGTTCGCGTTACCAGAGATTGGGTAAGGGCTTGAAATTATCCCAAGGGGAAGGTGTTAGGCCCCCGTCAAGATCCACAACTGTAGGTCCCAGCCAATATGTTTTGTGAATTTGGACGGTAAGCAAGTAACAAATAAGGTTCACATATGAGGGGATTTAAACCAAGTATGAAAATATTTAAAGGTTTTGAATAACATAAACATTTGAAAAGAAGTGTCCTAGGTTTAAAGTAATACGGATCACTTCAATGCAATACCCGGTATGTCACACCTCGAGGAGGCGGCTACACGTGGTATTAGCGCACCGGTCATCATATTCGTATTCTACCCTTCCCACCCGTAAGGTTATTTAAACCGCGTGTTGGTCACGGATGCTTATTGCGTGCCATTACCCGTCCCATCCTATAAGTCTTGGAGGTTATTTAGGACCACTAATCCTATCAAGGTAGGGACTAGGGTGACTTAGGTGTAAAGGATAAAATATTAACGACAGTGCAAAACAAGTAGAACGCATGTATTGGATCATATAGGGCAAATAATAGGCTCACAGACCCCTCCACAATTAAACACGTAAATGGCACGTCTCAAACACAATTAAAGTCTCCGAAGGAAAGTTTCAAAACAAGGGAGTTTTAGTAAAAGAGCAATAGTTTGAGTTTAAATCTGAACGAGTTAAGGTTGAAGGATTTAAAACAGTAATTGCAGGAATATAAATGTTTAAAGCAGTATTTTTAAAACTCGAGAGCATACAGTAATTCAGAATACTTTCAGGAAGCGGTAAGACAATGATTTGAGACTCAAAAATCCAGTAGTGTGTACTAAAACCAGTAGTTCATAGGATTGTTTTAGAAAATAGTTTAGCAAAGACTTTAGGAGTAGAACGATTTATATCATACAACAGCTTTAAACGCTTAATAGTTTGAAGCTAAGTCAGAAGCCAGAAATCAGTGATTGAGGAACAAGAAAATGCACCGTTTAGGAGTTGTTTTGAAAAAGAAAAGATATAGGAGTTAAACACAACAGAACAGATTTCCCAAAAGAAAACACTGGAACATCAAGGTTCGTGATTTCCAAAGAGGTAGATTATTAGAGACTTGGTTGATTCGACTTAATTACGTGTTAAACCTAAGGCTTGCCTAGGCGTCTTAACATTTGTCTAATTGTTTAAGGGTGACATACATGCTCAGATCCTGATTTTAGACACGTTTGTATAAAGTTTGTTTTTAACGAATTGACCAGATTTTATTGGATAAAACATGCTGAGTCGTGGTACAGTGATTGAAAACTCAAACAAGTATAGTCCTAGCAGCAGGATTTCTAATGCACAAAGAGATCCTTAAAGGCATGGTTTCTAAGATGTTATGGGAAATGACAAGTTAGATGCTTGTTATTAATTTGCTCAGAATTATGAAAGAGTGAATGACATGCTGAAACTGAAGACCTAAACATGATTTCTAATATGTGAGATGCATGTCCTAAGCATGTTGACTATTGCACAAATAAACAAGTGAACCTAAGAACATGGTTTCTACCCAGTACTAAAACTAAGCATGCATATTCCCCACCCATTTCACTATATAGCCCCAGCAGTGTGTTTACAAATTATTACAGCCCAATATCCAAATGAGTTACAGTAATTGAAAGAAAAATAAGAAGTTATTCTATAGGGAGCCTTCACATAGGCCCAATCTTCCAGCCTCACCCCTTTCACTTTCACAGCCTTAGATGGCCTGGGTACGGCAAAGCTCCCAAAGGCCTAAGTGAGGCCCTGGCCAATACCAGCACCCAGGAATACTGATAATTGCATAAGCACAGTGTGGAATGCCCTATCTCAGTGTCTCAAGGTTCAGAGGGGACTCATGGTTCCCTAAGCGTTGCTCACACTGGGGAGGGTGGAACCTAAGGGTCTAGGAATTGTGAAGTGCTTTGATTAAAAGAGTTTGATTTTAGAAAAGGAGTTTTGAAGTCATATAGTTTCAGAAAACACACAGGAGATGATTTTACAAATAGCAGGGGTTCATAATACCAGAAAGAGCACTCACAAACAGGTAAAAGGGGGTTCAGGGAACAAATAAGGGTGTGTTAATCAGTTTAGGTACAGATTCAGCACGTTAGAGATACCAAATAGAGGTGACAAACAGACAGGAGGAATAAGAAATAGCTACAGCATGAGACATAACAAACTACAGAAAAAACAAATAGAGATTAAGTTATTCTATAAAAAGAAGAGAGATCATATAAGGGATTTAGGCATGCTAGTAACAGGGTAAGCAGTAAAACCACAAATAGAAACACAAAAGAAAGAGCAAGAACCTTAAATAACAGTAGAGCATATTGTTTTGAGTGCAATAATGTTAATTAGATCATACCAGTGATGCAAATAAAGAACAACAAAAGTGAGAGAGCAGTAGAGGGCACAAAATTAGCCTTGGCTTAGCATCCGGCTGATAGAAAATGGCATGTAGTAATAATAGAGACAAGAGAGCAAAGAGGAGCAGAACAAGAGAGTAGTAGAGAGAGTTTAGATTGATCCTCGACCCCTTTCTTAGTGAAAGAGCAAGAGTCATTTATAGTTGAAAAGTAGGTGATCACATAAGGTAAGAATCAGAAGATATGGTCATAATAGTAGGCAGAATCAAATCATCATGAGAAAGTACTTGGTTCCCTTAAATTATGGGATTCAAAACTCTAAAAATGGTAAAGAACACATGACATATAAGGCAAATAGAAGATAGTACAAAACTAAATAAGGAAAGGATCAAAGTAGCATAGTAATTAAGGAACTTATTAATCAATCAGTCGGATATCAAGACAAGTATTCCCTCAAGTCAAGGGATTCAAATTCAAATGGTAAGATCCAGTATCACATAAGGCAAATAAAAGTCAGTACCAGACTATTAAGAAAAGAATCAAGCTTAGCAAGTATAGGGTAGTCAATTGAGACTAAATTCAGAAGACTTCAATCAAAGAGAATGATTCAGTAAACAGAGTACCTCAACATATAAGGTAAAGGAATCAATTAACTTAGACAGACAAATAGAGTTCTAGGGTTTTAACAGAAATCTTTCAATCAGACCATCGGATAGGGAAATCAAAATCAGTCAAGAGAGTGTCATGGTCCTATACATCAGCACATAAACAAGGATGCTCAGACCTAGTAAATAGGCAAGTCAAGCAGATACCAGTGGAAAGATACAAGTCTAAACAAACCAGATGAACATAGGCATAAACTAGGCTAAGAGACTTAGTAGAACACATTCAAAGCAGACATAATCATAGAGACTCAGGCAAAGAGGGACGAATAGTAATGCTAACATACATAACCACATATAGAGATTTAGGATTTTCAACATAAATGATATAAAGGTAATAGAAGCCATAGAATCAGTCGCAATATGCAAAGAATCGACTCAATACACAAAGGGAACTTAGCTTTAAACAAGCTTAAAAGATTATTAGGAACCCTAATTTTGAAAAAGGAAGCAAAAATGATAAAAATCGTTGAACCTTAAAGGTCCAGTTAACAATAAAGTGGAACATAAATAAATAGGTAGGACTTGTCAAGAAAACACGAGATTTAAGAAGTTTTTAAACAAAAATTAGGGTTTTCAGAAGAATCCTGCGAAAATCAAAAAACCTGATGTAGAACTTAGAGATGGTGGTGGATATGGCGCCATTGCTTTGAACCTCATCGGAGAAGGCCAAAAATACCCAGCCAGGAGTTCTACAAGGCCGTCTGGCAAGGGGAAAGCCCATGGTGGTCTCAGAGATGAAGTAGCCGGAGAGATGTGGCCATGTGGTGACCGGTGGTCGAAGGAGGGGAGCCTGGAAGTGGCCGGAGATGAAGGTTGGAGGCCATCGGAGACGAGAAGTCTCTAGAGGGACTAGAGAGAGACCAGCGTAGAGAGATGAGAGGGTGTGAGGAAAGTGAGGGGTCGTTTGGGTTAATTAAGGTAACAAGGGATTTGGGCCGTTGATCTCATTTGATCAACGGCTCAGATCAACTGGGGGTTGGGCCGGGTACAATTAGTATTTTGGCAGGGTATTTTGGGTTTGGGTTTGGGTCAATTAATTGGGTTAAAATATGGGTAGGCTAGGATTAGAATTAGGCTAAAGTTTAAATAAAATGTGCCGAGTTATTAAATACCCATAAAATAGATAATTAATTAAATAAAATAGCTAATAATTGTATAAAATGAAATTAAGTTAAAAATAAGTATAATTATAGTAATTAGACAATAGAAAAATATAAAAGACATGAATTCCGATTTTTTAAGGGTATAAAATGACTAATTAGGTTATAACTACAAAACAATTGTAATTGAAATTAAATAGTACTTAATTGGTCAATTTAGAAAATAATTGAAATTTAATAATTAAAAAGTGATTAGACATTACATATTAAATTGGAAAATATTTTGAGATTATTTAGAGCGTAATTTATGAATTATAAAAATATGAAAACAGTAAATAAATAGAGAATAATTCAATTAAAAAAATGTGTAAAAATTAGGAAAAATATTCATTATTACAGAGAGTAATTTCGAAAGCTAATATGCATGTTTAAAATAGTTTGAGAAAAAATTGGGTATCAACAAGGGGTATGGGGATATTAGGTGTTGTCCCGTATTCGTCAAATTCATGTGATATTATGATTGTGCCGTGCGTGTGTGAAACGGTTTGATAAATTTTTATACGTTGATATTTCGCGTGGCGATGATGTTAAGTGAGCAGAATGGCTTTTGATATTCAGATTATATATCTCACCTCAGTTGTGCTTGAGTTTTGTGGCATATGGCTCTATCAGTCCCCCCAGAATGGTATTAAGCACTCAGCGTGCTTGGGACTGATGTCAGTAAATTGTAATAGTGAGCAATTCAGCTATGTGTATATATCTCTTTATGTAAATTATATGATGGGATCGGGTGGCACGCCGCCACAGGTATGTCATTGGGATCGGGTTGCGCGCCGCAACAGTGGTGTTGAGCAAGACTCCTATAATGATTATTCTTGTGTTTTACTTCCTATTTCTCTGAGGAAAGTTCATATTTATAGCGTGAGTCAGGTAGTCCCTTCCTAGAGACTCAGGCAAAGAGGGACGAATAGTCATGATAACATACAAAACCACATATAGAGATTTAGGATTTTCAACATAAACAATATAAAGGTAGTAGAAGCCATAGAATCAGTCGCAATATGCAAAGAATCGACTCAATACACAAAGGAAACTTAGCTTTAAACAAGCTTAAAAGATTATGAGGAACCCTAATTTTGAAAAGGGAAGCAAAAATGCTAAAAACCGTTGAACCTTAAAGGTCCAGTTAACAATAAAGTAGAACATAAAGAAATAGGTAAGACTTGTCAAGAAAACACGAGATTTAAGAAGTTTTAAAGCAAAAATTAGGGTTTTCAGAAGAATCATGCGAAAATCAAAAAACCTGTTGTAGAACTTAGAGATGGTGGTGGATATGGCGCCATTTCTTCGAACCTCACCGGAGAAGGCCGGAAATACCCAGGCAGGAGTTCTCCAGGGCCGTCTGGCAAGGGGAAAGCCCATGGTGGTCTCAGAGATGAAGTAGCCGAAGAGATGTGGCCATGTGGTGACCGGTGGTCGAAGGAGGGGAGCCTGGAAAAGGCCGGAGATGAACGTTGGAGGCCATCGGAGACGAGAAGTCTCTAGAGAGACTAGAGAGAGACCAGCGTAGAGAGATGAGAGGGTGTGAGGAAAGTGAGGGGTCGTTTGGGTTAATTAAGGTAACATGGGATCTGGGCCGTTGATCTCATTTGATCAACGGCTCAGATCAACTTGGGGTTGGGCCGGTGTCACGCCCCAAATTCCCACCCTTTGGGCCGTGACTACGCCTAACGTTGAACCTGCTAGGCCAGCCAACGTATAACTTGCAATAGCAATTTTTAAATCATTTAAAACTGAGTGAAACAGTAGTTCGTCACTTTCAACAAAATCCCACAAAATCTTGTAAGCATTTCTTAATAAAGATAACGAAAACTTTAAGACTGCGAAGAATAAAGACATGATAAACATAAATAACGTAAAACTTCCCACACTAGTAACTCTCAAAACTTTACTGAGCCTTCCAAAATCCCTTCAATTGTTTTACAGCAGAGAAATAATAATAATATCTTAGAGAGACTCAAAATGAAATGACAAGACATCTACAACGAACAATCCCAAAACCGGGGTGTCACAATCCCACAGACTAACTACTGGAATACTAAATACAAGTATGGAAATGAAAATACAACACTGTCTTGGAAATAAGAAGAAAGACAATGAAACGGTAAAGGAGAGAAGCCTCGGGATCCACGAACGCCAGTGTATACCTCGAAGCTCTGACGTGGACTGAAGGTATCTCCCTCAGAACGCTCCACGGGGTCCGGTAGCAGGGTCTGCACAACACAAGGAAGTGCAGTGTAGTATCAGTACAACCGACCCCATGTACTGAGTAAGTGCCAAGCCTAACCTCGGCCGAAGTAGTGACGAGGCTAGACTTGACATTAACGATAACCTGTCCTAATTTGCAGCAGGTAATTGAACAAGAAATAACCGATAATGAAGACAAGTATGNTGCTTTTACTCTCTTCCTCACAATGCAATTCAATCAAATATAATGGCACGGCATCACCCTTCGTGCTTTTACTCTCTTCCTCACGATGCAATGTACAATGAATCATGGAACGACATTTACCTTCGTGCGTATAATGAATAACATCATGACACGGTATTTACCTTCGTGCTTATAATCAATAAAATCATGGCACGGCATCACCCTTCGTGCTTTACACTCTTCCTCACCAAACAATAACAGATAAATGGCAAGGAGTACAACATAGTGGAAATAATCAATTCCAAAACACCCGGCAAGGGGGAAGCATCAAGTAGTAATTCAAGAAATGCCCGTCTAGGGTCTCAGCTATAACCAATTACCGCAATCACGTTCTCTACACTCGTATTATCATTCGTATCAACACTTTCTCAATCTCAATGGCCAATACTTTCAATCAAGAATAAGTCACCGAGTAAAGACAATTTCATAAT
>ML286402.1:486-17027 GCA_005239495.1 Nicotiana undulata | reverse complement strand
ATGTATCGTGATTTGAAGCAACATTTCTGGTGGAGGCGGATGAAGAAAGATATTGTTCAGTATGTATTTCGATGTGTTAATTGCCAGCAGGTTAAGTACGAGCATCAGCGGCCAGGAGGTCTATTTCAGCAGATGCCCATTCCTCAGTGGAAGTGGGCGCGCATTACCATGGACTTCATATCAGGGTTGCCTCGGACTTTGCGGAAGGTTGACGCGGTTTGGGTCATTGTTGATAGATTGACAAAATCGGAACATTTCCTTCCTGTGGCCACTACTTATACTACAGAGAAGTTGGCTCAGCTCTATATTCGTGAGATCTTCAGGTTGCGTGGCGTGCCACTATATATCATTTCATATCGGGTCCTTAGTTCACGTCACACTTCTGGAGAGCTTTGCATCGGGAGATGGGTACTCGATTGGACCTCAGTTCAGCTTTTCACCCTTAGACTGATGGCCAGTCAGAGCGTACAGTTCAGATTCTAGAGGATATGCTCAGGGCTTGTGTGATTGATTTCGGAGGTCACTTGGACTAGTTCTTGCCTTTGGCAGAGTTTGCATATAACAATAGTTATCAGGCCAGCATCCAGATGNTATGGTACTGACATGGTTAGGGATGCTTTAGAGAAAGTGAAGATTATCCAGGAGAGGCTTCGCATGACTCAGTCGAGGCAGAAGAGCTACGCAGATCAGCGGGCTCGAGATGTAGCATTTATGGAGGGGGATCAGGTTATGCTTAGAGTTTCGCCGATGAAGGGCGTCATGAGATTCGGGAAGAAGGGCAAGTTGAGCCCTAGGTATATAGGCCCATTTGAGGTGTTAGAGCGAGTTGGTGATGTTGCTTATAGACTTGCTTTGCCTCCAGCGTTATCAGGAGTTCATCCGGTTTTTCATGTTTCGATGCTTCAGAGGTATCTCGCAGACTTCTCCTATGTGATCGATTATAGTACTATTCAGCTAGATGAGCAGTTGAGCTATGAGGAGGAGCCTGTGGCTATTGTTGATAGAGAGGACTGCCATTTGAGGTCCAAGAAAGTTTCAGCGGTTAAGGTCTAGTGGAGGGGCCAACCAGTTGAGGAGGAGACTTGGGAGTCCGAGCAGGATATGCGGGACAGATACCCACAGCTATTCAGCACATCAGGTACAATTCTAGACCCGTTCGAGGTCGAACGTTTGTTTAGGAGAGGGAGAATGTAACAACCCAGCCGATCGTTTTGTGTGTTGGGACTCCGTTCCCATGAATGACTTTTTCCATAGCGGCTACTCGTGCCTTATGACTTGTGTGGGAAGGTAGTTCGAGATTCAGAAGTGATTTGGCCAGTTGAGGAACTCTTGGTTCCTGAAGGCTAGCCTATTTTGCTAATTTTTGGTTCCGAGAAGCATTTTGAGCAAACGACCTCGGAATCAAGTTCTGACAGCTCCAGCAGCTCCGGACAATTATTTCGGACTTGGAAGTGTGTTCGCCTCGGGTTTCTGATGACCCGGGAGTATTTCGGCACCTAAATTGGAATTCAGGATTTCATGAGATTTAGAATTCAACGTGGAATTGGACCTTTTGATATCAGGGTCCAAATGGAATTCCGGAACTGGAAATAGTTCCGTATAGTCATTTATGACTTGTCCGCAAAATTTGGGGTCATTCCGAGAAGTATAGACCCGTTCGGCGTATTGGTGAGCAATTTGAATTTTCTTGAAATCTTAAGTTTGGAACTAAGGGGTTTTTGAGAGTGATTTATAGTTTGGACGATGTTTTTAGTGTTCTGGGAGCTTGAGCGAGTCTGTCATATGATTTGGGATTGGTTGGTGTAATTTTTTGAGGGCTCGGGTGGGCCCAGGGGTCTTCCGGACCCCAAGCGGGGTCAAAAAACCAGGAATTTCATAGCTGGTGGGAATTTTCTGGTGTGACCGCCCCTGTGGTCCATGAGCAGCAGGCGCGAGGCTCGCACCAGCGGCCAATCCATCACAGGAGCGGCCTTTGTCGCAGGAGCGACCTTCTTTCCGCAGGAGCGGCTCCGCAGGAGCGGACCAGGCTCCGCAGGCGCGACCTCCCCAGGGCCCGGGCCAAATCGCAAGCACGACCCTTTTCTCGCAGGGGCGAGTTCGCACCTGCGATCCAAAGGTCGCAGGGGCGGAAACTTCTGAAGCAGTCCTATAAAAGCCCCATTTCGTTATTTTTCTTCCCAAACTCAATTTTCCTCCATTGTTGAGACCCCTAAGAGCTCCAGATCAGTGTTAGCAAGTGATTAACTCAGGTAAGTGATTCTTTGACTTCCCGCATGTTTATAACTTCGATTCTTAATGAATTTTCACTTCCAAAATTCATAAAAATCCATTGGAAGGCTTGGGAAAAATAGAGGGTTTTGAGAAAATTGAATTTCTGATTTTTCGGCTATTATAGGATGATTAATTTAGTTAATCTTGATCCTTAGGCGGCGTATAGCGCATTTCTTCAAGAATCGTAATTTTCCGGACGCCGAGGCTCAGAGTTGAATATTCCAAGTACGTCAAGAATGTGTTTTAAGAAAAATATTTGATAAATCCTCCTCGATTCCTCCTAAATTGATATGATTATGTGTTTTTGGCTAGTTGCGAGCCATCTAAGGTAATTCGGAGGATTCGTGCGTCTTGTTGATTGGTCCCTTTACCGGAGGAGTACTTGTCCAGGTGAGTCTCCTTTCCAAACTTTGTAAGGGGGAAATGTCCCCTAGACTCCTTGTCGCTAATTGTGATTGTTGAGGGGGCTGCGTACGTACCACGTGACGAGAGTCCGTACGTGGCATCTATACTGTATGTTGGGTAGCCGTAGGACCCACGAGCATGTTCTAGCTGTTTGTTTGATATTATCTGATGCTTTGAACAAGTTATTTGCCGATATATGATGAAATGGAGCTATGATAGCTTTGAGTTAAATGTACACATTATTCAGATAAGAATTATGAATTTCATCAATTTATTAATTGTGTTACTTCTGATATAATTGATAAAGAGAACGGAGCAAATGAGATAAATCTTAATCCTGAGCGGTTGAGCAAAACGAAGGTGATTGTAAATCCTTCATATACTTGAATTGTTCCACCTTGATGATATTATGAGAAAAGAGGATAATATGATGTAAAATCCTAACTTTGACTGTCAAGAGAGACGCGAATATCCGATCCCGTTGAGCATTGATGAGTCGGTACCATGATGTCTAGATATACATATATATATGCATTCATGCATTCATGGCTCCCGAGTCACATGTATGATTCGTGATCGGGGAGAACTTATATTTTTATTACTAGCCCCTGAGTCACAGGTTTGATTCGTGATCAGGGAGGAATTACACTTATTTTCATCAGCCCCTGAGTCACAGGTTTGATTCGTGATCAAAGAGAAATCAGAATTACTTTACCAGCCCCTGAGTTACAGGTTTGATTCGTGATCAGTGAAGAATTATACTACTATTTTATCGGCCCCCGAGTCACAAGTATGATTCGTGATCGGGGAGGGTTTTTCTTTGCATCGTTGGCCCCGAGTCAGAGGTATGATTCGTGATCGGGAGAGTATATATATTTATGTCATTGGCCCCCGAGTCGCAGGTATGATTCGCGAGCGGGGAGAGATATTGGCCCACGAGTCGCACGTATGATTCGCGAGCGTAGTGGTTTACTTTATCGAGTCAGCGCACGAGTCGCAGGTATGATTCGCGAGCATGTGGAGCTTTATGACCGAGTCAGTCCTTATGACCCACCCTTATGACTTCGGCCGATAGTCTTGTCTGTGTCGGTTATATATATATACATAAGCATTTGCATTGAGTTGGGATCGTACGATGGTGAGTTGAGAAACCGTACTGAGTACTGGAAAGTGAACAACCGAGATAATAAGGTAAGACAGTTTCAGATAATGAGAAGGAAAACAAGTGATACATATGATCAGTTTACAAAGAAAGGTTATGTTTAAGATCAGTTACATGTTTGTTGATTACATGTCCTTATACTTGATGTATTTTCTCACATGATTTATTGCTCGGCATGTACCTTATTTTATTATGTACTGGACCTTAGTGAGTATATATTCTACCTCTCGTCACTACTCTTTACGAGTTTAGACGGGATACTCACTGGGTACATATTTGTTTATATGTACTCATGCTACACTTTCTTTTCTTTTTCTGCACTTGATTGTGCAGGTCTTGAGGCTGGTCCGTCTGGTCGTCCATCTGCTGATAGATATTGATCGTGGTGTCGCTCCATACGGTGAGCTGTCTTCTTGGCGTCATCCTGACAGCACCTCCGGAGCCTTCTAGTTTCATTTTGCTCAGTCCTTTGTTCCGGACTGAGGCTTGTATATCTTGTATATATATTTCAGTTGTGGTATCTATTTAGCCGTCCGTTGACACTGTGACACTAGTCCTGGCACACACTTGTTGTAATTATGTTGGGTTTCGGGGTTGTACATATTTGGCCTAGCTGTGGTTCAACTTGTATCTACGGCCTCACCTCATATCGCATCTACATTACACATTTTATTTGTTATAAATTGTAAATAACTGGAATATTGAGTTCTGGGATAGTAACTCCTGGGGATTTACATGTTGGCTTGCCTAACCTCGCCGTTAGGTGCCATCACGACCTGAACCAGGTTTTGGGTCGTGACAGGTGTCTATTTCCTTGGAGTCTTCCATTTTAAATCTTTTGAGTAATTCTTTCACATATTTTTGTTGGTGAATCATTGTTCCATTTGAGTTGTGCTTAATTTGCAAGCCTAAAAAGAAGTTTAGCTCACCCATCATACTCATCTCAAACTCACTCCCCATAAGCTTGGCAAATTCCTTACTCAATTTTTTAGAGGTTGCTCCAAATATGATATCATCCACATATATTTGCACAACCAGGAGATCCTTACCTTTTTCCTTTAAGAACAAAGTGCTATCAATTTTACCTCGTTTGTAGTCATGTTCTAGCAGGAATTTAGATAACCGCTCATACTATGCTATTGGTGCTTGTTTAAGTGCATACAAGACCTTTTCAAGTTTATACACATGGTCAGGTGGTTCCTTGCTTTCAAATCCTGGAGGTTGTTTGACAAATACTTATTACTTTAGATAGCCATTGAGGAAAGCACTCTGTACATCCATCTGGTGGAGAGTGAACTCCATGTGGGCAGAAAATGCTATAAGAAGTCTGATTGACTCCAGTCTTGCCATAGTAGCAAAGGTCTCATCATAGTCAATTCCCTCCTCTTGACTATATCCTTGGACAACCAGTCTGGCCTTGTTTCTTGTAACAATTCCATCTTCATCGAGTTTGTTCCTGAAGACCCACTTTGTGCCAATCACTATTCTGTCTAGTGGTCTGGGTACCAAGTGCCATACTTGACTTATTTAAAATTGATTTAGCTCGTCTTGTATGGAATTTACCCAGTCAGCATCATGTAAGGCTTCAACAATGTTCTTTGGTTCGACCAAGGATAGAAAGGAATCAAACACACACAGATATTTCAAAGAGGATCTTGTTTTGATTCCGGATGTCAAATATGTTATGATGTTCTCAAGGGGGGTGAGAGCTTTGATATCTGTGTGGTTTTAAAACCAATATTTCACGGCTAGAGGATCCCATGGTGTCTTGTTGTTGTGGAACAGGATCATGGCCAAGATCCAGAGTGATCTGCTGTTGAGTTTCCCCTGTCATGTTGCTTGGGGTAGTTGGACCTGGTCCATCACCTGTCCCATCTTCCATATTTGCTTCAGTTTGTTCACTGCTTCTGACCAGTCCAAGCTCCTCATCTTCTGGTTCATGTCTCTTAGAAAGAGTGTTAGTTTCATCAAAAATAACATGCACATTCTCTTCTACACACATAGTTATTTTGTTATATACTTTATAAGCTTTGCTATGTGATGAATATCCCAAGAATACTCCCTCATCACTTCTGAGATCAAATTTACCTAGGGAATCTTTTCCATTGTTGTGCACAAATCACTTGCATACAAAAGTCCTAAGGTGGGATATATTGGGCTTTCTCCCTTTAAGTAATTCATAAGGAGCTTTCTCTACCAGTAGTCTGGTCATGCATCTATTTATTATGTAGCATGCATAGTTTATTGCTTCTGCCCAGAAGCTCTGGGGTGGTTTGCTAGAAAGAAGCATGGTTCTAGCCATATCTTCAAGAGTTATGTTCTTTCTTTCAACAACCCCATTTTTCTGTGGGGTTCTAGGGGCAGAAAAGTTGTGATTTATGCCATGTTCATCACAGAATTCAGCAAACTTTGCATTCTCAAATTTAGTACCATGATCAGATCTTAGTGATGCTAGTTGATTTCCTAACTGTTTTTCAGCTTTTCTAACAAATGAAGTAAATATATCAAATGCTTCATCTTTAGATGTCAGAAATAAGGTCAAAGTGAACCTTGAGTAGTCATCAACTAGAACTATTACATATTTCTTACCACCTTTGCTCAGAGTTCTCATAGGACCACACCGGTCCATATGAACCAGTTCCAACGTCCTGTTGGTACTGACCATTTTATTTGTTTTTGAATGAGGATCTTACGTGCTTCCCCGTTGCACATGCCTCACAAAATTTGTCTTCCTTGAACTTAGTGTTAGGAAGCCCTACCACTAAGTCCTTGGAGACTAATTTTTTAAGTTGATTCAGACTAGCGTGACCAAGTCTTTTGTGCCAAAGGAGGGGATCACTGTCCAACACACTTAAGCAAGTGAGTTCATTTTCTGATAGTGTGGACAGGTCTATGACATAGATGTTATTCATTCTTTTTCCCTGCAAAAAAATCTTGTCCGTGAGCAAGTTAATCACAAAACATTTTGTGGAAGTGAAAGCAACAAGGTTACCTCTGTCACACAATTGTGACACACTGATCAGGCTATATTTCAAGCCATCTATCAAGTACACATTCTCAATGGAACGTGTGTCATCCTTACCTACCTTACCAACCCCAATAATTTCACCTTTCTTTCCATTTCCAAAGGAGACATTTCCTCCTTTGAGGTTTTCAAGTGAAAGGAACTGTTCCTTGTTCCCTGTCATATGTTTTGAGCAGCCACTATCCAAGTACCAAATTTGGTTGCTTCCTCTCACTTGAACCTACAAAAAGAAATCAGGGGTTAGTCTTAGGGACCCAAACTAGTTTGGGTCCTTTTCTATGAGAGAAAGGATGAATCAAGCTTTTTCTGGCCCAATTTGGTAACCAGTTTCTCTTTCGTACAAAACTTTCATTTCTTCGACTGGCCTGTTCTTTTGCAGTACAATCAATTTTGTAGTGGCCGGTCTTACCACAGTGGGTGCAGATTTTATTCTCAGGAAGAGTTAGATACTTGCTTTTGGGATACAATTTGGGCATTTGAATCCCAAAACCAAGTCCTCTCCGGTTGCTACAATGATTTTCTTGGAGCCATGTCAAGGCATCCGAGGATTTATTCCATTTACAAGTTCGATCTAATTCATCTTTGACTTTACCAAGTTCTTCTTTTAGTGCTCTTAGCTGTTCATCCTTGGTGTACATCTTATCTTTTAGTTTTCCCACATTTTCTTCTAACATGATATGAGAATGATCAACAGTCTTTTTACTAGTTCCTAGCTTTAATTTTAAATTTTCAGATTTTAGCTCTAGGATTTTGGTTTCAAGTGGATGAACCTGGTTCTTCAAGGCAGTGTTTTGTTTTTCAGATTCACTTACTCTGATTTCCAGGTTCTTGCACTTTGCTTTTAACATTACACATTCTTTAGAGAGTTGTTCTTTCTCTTTGTTTGTTTCTTCGGAATCATCCATGAAATTAAGTAGCAACTCAGAGAGGTTTTCTTTAGATAGGAACTTTATCTTGTTTTTGAGATAGGATATACTTACCTCTGGTTCTTCATATGATTCCTCATCAGATTCTCCAATTGACATGAGCGCCTGTTCTTCATTCTCACCATCTTCTGATTCTTCATCTGAACTTTCCCCCCAAGCAGCAACCATAGCTTTTGTTATGGTTTTCTTAGGTTGGACCAGTTCCTTCGTTCGAATATCTCCCTTTTCCATTCCACTTCCCACCGAGGACAGTTCTTGATATGGTGGTCAGTTTTTCCATATTTGTAGCATCCCTCATTGGTTGGCCTTTCTGGAGCTTTTGCTTTATTGTAGTTTCCACCTCTTGAGATACCCTTTTTCCATATGAGAAAGTTTCTGAATTCCTTGGTGATCATGGCCATATCGTCTTTCTCCAGATCTGCTCATCAGTGATTCTCAGATCTTCTCATCAGTGATTCATTGTCTGCCTTCAAAGTTCGTAGGCAATGAGGTTACCAATTAGCTCGTCCAATCTGAGGGTTGCCATATTCTTAGATTCATGAATAGCAGTGATTTTGCTTTCCCAGGAAATTGTTAAGACCCTTGCCAGGAGACTTGAGTTCATTTGTCAGAGTTGTGAATCTCGTGTACATCTCTTGGATTGTCTCTCCTTCCTTCATAATGAAGTTTTCATATTTAGAGTATAGTAGAATACCTCTTGATATTTTCACACGAGGTGTTCCTTCATGGGCTACCTGCAAGTTATCCCAAATTTCTTTGGTGGTGGTGCAGCTTTGAATCCTACTATACTCGTCTGGACCTAGTCCACAAACTAGCCACTTTTTGGCCTTAGCATTTTTCTCCCATTTCTTCAGATCCTCTACAGTGCAACCAGCTCTAGTTTTTGGCACATCTACTCCTTCAGTAGTCTTCTTCATGGTGGCTAAAGGAAAATCAGTGACTATGTCCCAGAGTTCATAGTCTTCTCCAATCAAGTGGTCCTTCATCTTGTTCTTTCACCAAGAGTAATACGAGCCATTAAAGAGTGGTGGCCTTGCAGTTGATTGACCTTCCCAGTTTCCAGGTGGTGCACTCATTTTCATCTTTTCTAAGGTGTTAGCCTTTTCAAGGATAACCTACTCTAATACCAATTGATGTTTTATACGTCAATACCACAAAAAGGGGGGGGGGTGATTTGTGTGGTGTCCAATTTTCGAGTGTAGTCTCTAAAAAAACTTCCAACTTCTACAGTTTGAGGAAAAGTAATTGCAGAAATAAAAGAACACATAAATTTTACGTGGAATACACCTGGCTCAAAAGGTGAAAAAACCACGACCTACTTCTCAGTAGGATTTTTCCCAAACTCTTCACTATGTCAATGAGACAAACATCATTTACAAAATAAACTCTTCTGTAAACCTAAGGACTAACTCTAATCCATTTGTGGCAAACTAGCCTCTAGCTAATTTCGACAAACTTCAAGTTACCTCTAACTTGAATACTGTGTACCTATTACAATTGCTTCTAGATAAAGCTGAAAGATACAATATGTAATAACCTACTACAAACAACTAGACTCAAAAGACAACAGATGGAAGTGGTTCTTCAAGCTGGTTCAAGTAGCTTTTGAGTCGCACAGGGATTCTTCACACAAACTGCTTGCAAAATTGCTTTGGTAATTTTGCATTCAATTCTTGTTTCACTTTAGTGTTTGTGCGCAAAATCTTCAGTAGGAATGCTTCAACAATTTATAGAATCAGTAGTTGAGATGTTGTTGTTCAGTTCTGATGCAACTCTTCCTTGATGGACGAGTTTGTGTTTATCTCAACTTCCTTGATCTTGATTTTGTCCTACATGAATTCGAATTCCACCTCCTTATCAATTTGCAACATTTTCGCTTAGGAGATAACCTCTTAGTTCAGAGATTATGTTTATCTGCTGCGCATGGACTCTTCTCGTGCCAACCGGTCTGTTTGACTATGTTTGCCATGATGGACCTGGTTCAACCATGTTGTCATTTGTCATTCTTCAAAACCATGCAGTGACTTGATTCAACATAACCCTTAGTAGGTGCCCTAACGCACATTAATTCGTTAGGTGGCGACTCTTCGATTCCTTGCATACCCCTTTCCCAAAAGGAAATGAGTTGTCCCGACAATGTCAAGACCCCGACTAATCCAAAAGGAGGATTTGAAAAAGGGGGAGCGACACCTCCACCTCTAGAGGGCTGACCTCCACCCCTAACTACCTGACCTCCACCTCTAACATTCTGGCCTCTACCTCTATATTCCTGACCCCTACCCCTTGCAGGCTGGGTAGGTGGTATTGGAGCTGGTCCCGGAACTATAGCACGAGAACCCTGATGCTGAAACTGATTACTTGCATATTTCGGACAAGTCCTTCGAACATGACCATATTCACCACACTCAAAACATCCCTCCTGATAAGTAAACTGATTTGGACTAACCGGCTGACCACGATGAAAACTCTACAGAGGAGGTGCTCTAATATGAGCTAAAGGAGCACTATAGACTGGCTGAACAGAAGGAGGCAGATAAGAACCACGACCACCCGAAGTACCATGTGAAGCCTGTAGTGCTGAATGAAATGGCCTGGAAAAATGGACTCTGCTAAATGAATTCTCGCCTCCAGATGAGGCAGCACTGAAACCACCGGAATGACGAGGTTTCTTGTCAGACCCCTAGCCTCCAATCCCGAGAACCGACTCAACCCTCCTAGCCACATTAGCTGCATCCTGAAAAGAAATCTCGGTCCCTGTCTCATTGGCCATCTGCAGCCTGATTGGCTGAGTAAGGCCCTCAATAAATTGTTTGACCCTTTCACTCTCTGTGGAAAACAAGAGAATAGCATGTCTAGCCAAATCCACGAAATGAGTCTCATACTGGGTCACGGTTATGCTGCCCTACTGAAGTTGCTCAAACTAACGACGCTTATCCTCTCGAGTAGTAACAGGAAAAAACTTCTCCATAAAGAGGTGAGAGAGCTGATCCCAAGTTAAGGAAGGCGACCCGACTGGTCTAGTCAGCAGATGATCCCTCCACCATTTCTTGGTGGAACCAGTCATCTGAAAAGCAGCAAAATCGACCCCATTGGTCTCCAAAATGCCCATATTACGCAATACCTCATGACAACTATCCAGATATTCCTGAGGGTCCTCTAAAGTAGCACCACTGAAGTGAATAGGGAAAAACTTGATAAACTTGTCCAGTATCCACAAAGCATCTGAAGACATGGTTGCCCCATTAACGGGCAGCACTACTGCAACTGGATGAATTACCCCAACTGGATTGGCTACTAGGGTCTGAACCTGAGGAGTAGTCTGAACCGAAGTGTGGGTAGCAGGATTCTGGACCCTTCCTCCAGCCTAAGATACGGCTGCTGCAATAGGGAATGTGCTAGTCTGGGCCAAACTCTCCATAAGGCCCACTAAATGGACCAAAGTGACTTGAAGAACCGGGGTAGCAATAAACCCCTCGGGGACCTGAGCTGGTCCCACTGGAACGGTCTCAGCTGGAACCCCCTCATTAATCTCGATCTAAGATTCCACGGCTAGGGCTGCTGCATGAACAATGGGCTGAGTCCTTCCCCTGCCTCGGCCTCTCGCGCGGCCTTGGCATCTGTCCGTAGTGGGAGCTGCTGTTGCTGGAGGAACGAAATGTTGGTCAGTGGAAGAGGAGGCACGTGTTCTCGCCATATGCAAGAGAATAGAAGAATCCAATCAGTATTGAGATAACAAGATTTGCACAATAGAATAGAAATAAGGGAGTTGTTTCCTAACTCGATAGCCTCTAAAAGATAAGTACAGACGTCTCCGTACTGATCCTTCAGACTCTAACAAGCTTGTTTGTGAATTGTGAGACCTAAGCAACCTAGTGCTCTGATACCAACTAGTCATGACCCAAATTCCCAACCTTATGGATTATGATGGCGCCTAAGACCACACTTGCTAGGCAAGTTGATGTTAGTGTTCGGTTAGCTAATTTCCTTTGATTATTTACTTAAGCACAAATAAATAAATTGAAAGTAAACTTAATTCAAATTATTTCCAATGAATACTCAAAATATAAAATAATAAGCAATTGAATAAACCGAGCCACAAACTAACTATATAAATAACTCTAAGACTACCCCAGGTTCTGGTGTCACAATTCACGAACTTCTAAGACAGCTACAAATAATGGGCTGAAAGAAATAATATAACTATTTTGAGAAATATAAAATAGTCTCTATGAACTAAGAGGAGACTCTAGGGATCTGCGAACGCCGGCAGATGTACCTCGTGTCTCCGAATGTAGAATGGCCGCTACTAATATCTATAACACTGGCTGGTACCTTGATCTGCACAAAAGAGTGCAGAGTGTAGTATCAGTACAACCGACCCGATGTACTGAGTAAGTGCCGAGCCTAACCTCGACGAAGTAGTGACGAGGCTAAGGCAGGGCAATTATAACTTACCCTGTAACAACGGATATGTCATAAAGAAATATAACAATTCTACACACATAATAAAGATAACTGCAACAATAAATGAAATAACTCAGTCGCATATTCCAGGCCTCAGTTGTAACAAAGATCTCACATAAATTTCCAATCATCACTCTAAAACCACTGTATGTGCATAATATGATAAACATTAGAGTAAAACAGTAAATTTTCCAAATCTTTGTATTTAAAATCAATAAATCATGAATGTTCTCACTTATCAATTACTTTTTGCGGCGTGCAACCCGATCCCACCTATCCACCCTTATCACTATCATTTTTTTCACCAGTCCATCCTTATCACTATCATTTATTTCACCTGTTCACCCTTATCACTATCATTTATTTCACCTGTCCATCCTTATCACTATCGTTTATTTCACCTTTCCATCCTTATCACTATCATTTATTCATGTATTTAACAACTTCCACAATTCAGGACAAGCCTTTCGCAATACTTTTGTCTCAACAGTCATAAACAATAAACGGTAGTTCTCACAACTTCATGAATAATATTTCCGAATGAAACCAACAAGAAAATATATATATATATATATATATATATATATATACACACCTTGTAAAACAATGTCAACCCACTCAGTCTTTATGTACCGCAATGAACCAAGGACAAACAACTAATACTATCCCAAAATGATTGCAACAAGACTTACAACAATGAACATGAACCAATTAATAATATGAAGAAATTAAATTGGAAACGGGGAAGGAATCATTTAAACAGACTATTTGGTGGTGCATAGATACTCGTCACCTCACCAATACACCTAAATCTAACCACAATTAACTTAATATCATTAATTAATGCTAAAGGAACTAACTTTACTGAAAATTATAATTTTTCCTATGTTTTCTAAAAAAAGTGCAAACCCGGCCCTGGGCCCGCTGGGTCCAAACTCGGGTTTCGGTCCAGATTACGTTTACCCATTCACCCACGAACCCGAATATACAATTAGTTTTGAAATCCGACCTCAAATCGAGGTAAATATTTGATTTTTATAAAATTCCCTAATTCTACCCAAACCCTCAATTTTTACAATGAAAATACTTAGTTTTTGATTTAAAAGTGATGAAAAACATCGGGTTAATTGAAAAAGTAAAATTTAGAATTGATTACCAACAACTTGGGGATGAACTTTGGTGAAGAAATTCGTCCTTAGGGCTGCGGGGTTAAAAAAATATGAAGAGAAAGGGTTCTGTCTGTTTTAAAATAGAATTTATATAGCTGGGCAAGTCGTCTACGCGTTTGCGTGAGCCTGCCCGCATTCGCGTAGGGTCCAGGCCTGATGGCTTTCGCGTTCACACTACGCTGGCCGCGTTCGCGTAGTTGTAGGGGGTAGGCATCATGTTCGCGTCAGAGAGGTGCGTTCGCGTAGAGGAACCCAGGTCCCTCCCCCCAGGCCCCATTTTCCCTATGCGTTCGCGAGGGAAGTTGTTCGTTCGCATAGCACAAAGAGGGGGGGGGGGGGGGGGGGGGGGAGGCAGCATATTATACTCTATGAGTTTGCGACAAAGGCAATGCAAACGCATAGAGTTAAATACCAGGGCACCAGAAAATGGAAAAACCAGGAAACGTTTCAAGTGTAAAACATCTCGTGACCTATCCGAAACTCACCCGAGCTCTCGGGGCTCTAAATCAAACATGCACGAAAGTCTAAAAATATTATACGAACTTGCTCGTGCTATCAAATAATAAAAATAACATGTAAAACTATGAATTAAACCTCAAAACTCATCATTTTTCTCAAGAACACTTAAAGTTCATTATTTCTTAACCGGATGTCCAAATCACGTTGTGATGACCCAAAAAGGGGTCATCTTATGTGCATCTAATTTGGACTATGTTCCGAGGCCCGAAAGCCTCCATTAATCTCACCTCGAGGTGCGTCTGCAGCCGGGGCGCGTAGCCGGGAAGCCTTTATGTGAAAAACTTGATTAAGAGTTAAATTTGTGATAATTAATTGAATAAAGTTGACTTTGATCAACATTTTTGGTAAACGGACCTGGATCCGTGATCCGACGGTTTCGGAAGGTCCGTAGGAAAATATGGGACTTGGGCGTATGCCCGGAATCGAATTCCGAGGACCCAAGTCCGAGAAATGAATTTTTAAAGAAATTTTTTTTATGAAAATATTAAAGGCTTATGAAAATGAACCTTGATGTGAAACATGTGCTGCCAGGCCCGTATTATGATTTCGGAGCTCGGAACATGTTCAATATGTGTTATATAAGTTATCTGTGAAATTTGGTTTAAAACGGACTTGATTTGATTGTTTCGGATAAAATGAGGAAAATTGGAGTTAATGAAGTTTTGAGAAATCTCATAGAATTTGAAATTTGGTTTGGAATGTGATTTTATGTTCCAGAGGTCCGATTGAAATTACGAGATCAAGAATAGTTCCGTTGTGTCATTTATAACTTGTCTGCAAATTTTGAAGTCATTCCGAGTAGTTTAGGTCGGTTCGGCGCGTTGAAGTGAATTCTAGAATTTCAAAGTTCTTAAGTTTGATTAATTTGGTTTTGGGGTTTGATTTCGAGTTCCGTTGTTGTTTTTCATGTTTCGAGAGTTCGAGCGAGTCCGTATCACAAATACAGACTTGCCGGTGCTTTTGGACGGGGTTCCTAGGGGCTCGGGTGTGTTTTGGACCACCGGGAGCTAAGTTAGAAAACCAGAAAATCTGCTGTCTGGTTTCCTTCTCTGCGATCGCAGAAGGTAGGTTGCAATCGCGGAGAAGGATTTTGTTGGGTTGTCGATTGCTCTATGCGATCGCAGCTTCCCCTTTGCGATCGCAGAGGTCTGGGTTCCACACCTTCGCGATCACAGCCCATTTCTTGCGATCGCATTGAGTAGCATCTGAGCTGGGTGAGTTTGTTCTACGCGATCGCAGGACCACTGCCGTGATCGCAGAGGTCTTGCCTATTGTTCTTCACGATCGCAGGACCTCTTCCGCGATCGCAGAGGTCCGGCCAATTGGCCTTCGCGATCGCAGGCCCGGTGCCGCGATCGCAGTGAATGTTTTCCTGGGCAGTACTTAAATGTCCAATTACGAGATTCTTCTTCATTATTCAATACCCAACATCCATTATAGCTCCTCCAAGCTAGGGAAAGGACTGCCCAAGTTCAAACTCATCAAGGTAAGTGATTCCTAGTCCGTTTTTCATGACCTTTAACATCAAATTCAAATAAAATCCTCTTCCAATTATCGTAAAATTCATAGGAATTGATAGAAAAATGTGGGGTTTTGGGAAAATAGTGAAACTTCATTTTTAGCCAAAAATTCCAAAATAAATTATGTAATTACGATCCTTAGGCTTCGGGTAGTTCATTCCTTCGAAAATTTCCGGAATTTGGCATTGAGAGGCCGGGGTTGGAAATTGGGAATTCTTCAAGAATAGCGATTTTATTGAATAACTAAGATGAGTTATCACATTGTACATGCATTGATGTTATTATATATCTTTTGACTAGTTGCAAGTCCTCGGGTATAGAATTCGGAGTTTCAGGTGCAATTGTGGTCCGAGGGATAGATTCGACCCGAGGTGAGTCTCCTTTCTAACCTTAAAAGAGGGAATCACCCCCATAGGTGATGCACATGCTATGTTTGACTTGTTTGGGGGCTACATACGCTCTAACTGACGAGAGTCCGTACGNTTTTTGCATCATGTTGTTCTTCTGAGGTCCATTGAAATGAAATTGTGAAATATAAGGGAGCGGGTCGTACGCCACGGAAAATTTGAATGAAATTATGAAATATAAGGGAGCGGGCCGTACGCCACGGCGGATTTGAAATGAAATTGTGAAATATAAGGGAGCGGGCCGTACGCCACGGCGGATTTGAAATGAAATTGTGAAATATAAGGGAGCGGGCCTTACGCCACGGCGGATTCAAAATGTAATTGTGAAATATAAGGGAGCGGGCCGTACCCCACGGCGGATTCAAAGAATTTGTTATTTTTGTTTCATTCGGTGGTCTTACTCTTGAAAGTGCTTTATTGTTTAAGTTCAGTAGCTGTTTGGATTTCTCTGCTTTTAGTGTATGTACTTGTTGCTTATTTCCCTGACATGCCTACTGTATTTCATCATATTTATTTTTTCACATATTACTACTGCTAGACCCTAGTGAATATCGAGTTGACCTCTCGTCACTACTTCTTCAAGTTTAGGCGGGATACTCACTGGGTACATATTTATTTAATATGTACTCATGCTGCACTTTCTTTTCTTTTCTGTACTTGACTGTACAGGTCC
>ML286401.1:0-20646 GCA_005239495.1 Nicotiana undulata | reverse complement strand
TCCCCCCCCCCCCCCCCCCCCCCCACACACACAATTTTTTTTTTTTACTCTATTAAGCTTTCCCAGCAAGTCTATTGAATGGGGTACGAAAGATTGCTATTCAAAGCATCGTTAAGAGTTTTGTCTTCTAGGGAGTAGTCAAGATAAGATGATCTGTTTTTTTTTGTATTTTTTATTTTTTATTTTATTTTTTGTTTTTATACATCACCCACCCCACACCCGCGCAAACCCCCTAAAAATTTTTTTAATACTTTTTTTGTATTTTAAATTTTCTGTTTTTTTTATTTTTCTTCACTACTCACCCACCCTACCCTCTACCCCCACCCGCAATTTTTTTTTCAACTTACCCATTTTAAGGTAAAAAGATTTTTTAATGTAAGATGAGCATGGGTCAAGTTGGACGGGTTGGGTTATGACCCATTGTTTAGCCCATCTTGACCCAACCCATCTTAAGCCCAAGTACACTTTGGGATGGGTTGGGCAATGACCCATTATATGCAATCACATCTTGGATTTATCTCTGATAATTAATATTATAACTTCTTAAAGACAATGGTCTTTCATTAAACATTAAAAATTGGGATTAATTTTAGTAGCTGAAGCAAATAAGTTCAATTGAAAGTTTTTTTATCAGGTCACCTGTCTTACTTTCAAAACTACAAATCTTACATTTGAAGGAGGCTTCCTATAGATATTCTTTGGGCGACACGATGTATAGAACTTAAATTCATTGTGATTTGCCGGTTAAGATATTTAATACCCATCGTATTTGTCCTAAATAAAGTTTGAACGACTTGGATCATGACTCGCAAGTCAATCTTGACCAACCCGTCCATTTGACACCTATTGACCTTTTAAACAATTTTTACCGTGGAAAATAAATAAATAAAGGGGTACACGCATAAAATTATTAGCGACCCTTAATTGTGCTATTGTTCCAAAAAAAAATTATTTTTCGTGTTGAGTTATTTGGGAAATTAATTGAGCGTCTGAGCTAAAAATTTAGGGAGATTCCACTAATATACCCTTGATTTTTCTATAGATGAGTGAAAATAGGAGGAACTTTTTTATTAATTTTCCATTAAAGAAAATTAAAAAAAGAATTAATTTTATCAATTAAGTAAAAATTAAAAAAACTTGTAACCACAGAAATACCAAAAGAACATGATAACCTCACAATAATAACTGAAAATGCAAAATATAAACCATCCTCCCAATAACAAATTTCATCACTTTCCTCTAAATAAAAATACTGGAACTCTCCTGGTAGATAATCTACACCAAGAAAGAAGAAGAAAAAAGAAAAAATGACAAAATCAGGTGCAATTATTCTAATTGCCAGTGTTGTTTGTTTGTTTTCCCTTGTTGGGATAACTCAGGCTCAGGCTCAGTTTCATGTGGAAGGAAAAGTTTATTGTGATTTTTGCCGTGCTCTCTTCGAAAACCGGCTCAGTAAGCCAATGGCAGGTATATATTATTTTTTTTATTTCCTTTTTATAAATGTAATTTTTTTTTTTAAAAGTTAGATAACTGGAAAAAAAGAATGATGTTTTATTCTTTATTTTTTTAATTTTATTTTATAGTGCAACTTAGATAGGAGGATCTTTTAGAATCAAGCTTATTATTATGCATCTAAAAGAAAAAAATGAAAAAAAAAAAAATTCGAATCGGGAGACAGAACAAGAATAAAAGTAATAATAAATACAGAAGTTACCGTTAATAAGGTAGGGTCATTATCGATCAAATCATCTGATAATTTGTGACGTTAATTACTAAGTGGCTAAAAGAGGTGGATGGAGCATGAGTTAAATGAGTTCAGCTAAATTCAACATATATTTTAGACGCAGACTATGGATATATATGTAAAAATTTATTAATATTCAACAACACTAATTTATTTCAAAATTTTAAAAGTTTAGTGAGTTCAATAAGAACTTAAAGATTGAATCCATAATGATTACATCTTGGATCTTGTAAAACTATTTACATGCATGCATGCAGGAGCGGAGGTACGATTGCAATGCAGAAACAGCACGGACGACAGTGTCACCTTGACGGTCGAGGGCCAGACTGATAAAAACGGCGTCTACAGCCTCCTCGTGGAACGCGACCACGAGGACGAGATCTGCGAGATGATACTAATGAAGAGTAGCATGGAAGATTGCTCTGAGATACCTAATGAAGGCCATACAAAAGAATCTTCAAGAATAACTATCACTAGCAATAATGGCATGGCTGAGACGACTCGTCACGCTAACCCTTTATTTTTCGTGAAGAAAGAAGCTGCCCCTGAATGTGCTGAAGTTTTTAAAGAACTTGAATTGTTGCCTGAAGAAATTGATCAAGCTTAATTTTACTGATTAATTAACAATTTCCCCATTTTAATTAATTTTTTATTTAATGTAATTGTTAGTATTACATAAATTATTATTTCTAGGACTTGCATATATGCAAGTTCTAAGAGAAGATTTTAGTACTCCAAGTCTTAGTGTCAATTTGGATTTGGAGTTAATTGAGAGCTTTAATTTGTAGAGGTCTCAATTTATGTAATACAAAAGTAAACGAAATAATAAAATTTTGTATTTTAACTTCCTTTTGTAAGTGTTGTAATATTATTTGAATTTTTACACAAAATACACATAATAAAATTATGTTCTACTACATCTATCATTTTGATGATATAATTATTTCTACTACATCAGTGGATATTTTGATTATTTTATAAGTAGATTAATTATTTCCTATACCGTATCAAATAATAATAATGGTTTTGACAACATAAATGTGTTAACAAAAGATTAACATTTATGAAAAATAAGAAACATTTATTTTTTATTTTTTATTTTTTAATTAGTATATATTAATTAAGTGAGACGGTTAACAGATAATAAAAGGATTGTCTAGATAAATATTCTGATTATTAACACTATTAAATATCTTTCTTAAGACTAGAGTACTTTCTACTTAATTAAGTAATTAAGACAGCCTCTAGATACATACGTACAATCAACAAAGAGAAGTCAGCATGCAAATATTTCTTCATTGGACTATTTTTTTTTAAATTTCCACATAAATTAATTAATTTGCACTACATGAAAAATAGTGAATCAAGAAGATTGAGTATCGGAGGTGACGTTCCTCCTCCTCTTAGCTGGAAAAAGACGCCGGAATTCGTCTTGTTCCGCCGCATGCCACTCCTTCACGGCCACCATTTGGCCATCATCAAAGTCAAGCTCATGAATCCCATAATAATGACAATCAGTTTCAACGAAGCAACTATCCGATAACCCTTATATCCCGGCAGCACCACTGCAAGCCGGCGGCCAGCACCGACGGCGAGGTTGCGGAGGTCGCCACTGGCGGTCCAATATCTTTGACAACCTTTGAAAAAATGTCTTGGTTGGTTAACATTATAGTTGCCCAGACAGACGTCTAGGATGTGTTGTATTCAAAAAAGCGCAAGAGGGGGCTAGGCCTGACCTCAACAAAATATAACAACGGTGATGCAATCACCCAAAAACAAAACTAGCTGACAAAGAAACATGAAGGTTCATATATATACACCCTCCTTCCTAAGCCCTTGGAACAAACTTAGCTAACAAAGAAACTAGATTTTTCGTACTTTGTCCTTATACTAGGAAGTTGCCATTTATAAAGGAGAAATGGTCCTTTTGCGTTGTTGGGAAATTCTTGGAGTGAACGATGCACCCTTCTCTGATTTGTTGTGGTAGCCAATTTAGCAAGACAATCCGCTACCTGATTCCCTTCTCTGAAACAATGACTGACCGTAGCTTGTGATTGTTTAATAATGAGGGAAACTCTATCTATTACCTTTTTAATCTTCATGTTGTTAGAATCCATCTGTGAGCATATCCACTATGATCTTTGAGTCCAGTTCGATAGAGAAATTAGTGTACCCATTCTGACTACACCATTTCCCTCCAAACTCTGCTGCTTTAGCCTCTGCCATTGTATGATCACCACAGTTGAAAGGAATAGAAAAAGCCATAATTATGTCCCCTTGACTGTTCCTGACCACCCCACCAATGCCTGCTTTACCAGTTTCTTTGCAAAAGCTCCCATCTGTATTAACTTTAACAGTGCCGGGTAGAGAAAAATCCCATGTAACTTGAGTCCATTTCTGAGATGGTCTGAGTCTCTCAACCTTATCACATAATAAAGGCCATTCCATATGAGTGCAGTCGCTAGGTACCATGTTGGAGATAGCCGCTTTCAATGTCCATGTGATTTGGTGTCTCATAGAGTTCAGCTGAAACTTCTTCTGTTTTCCATATCTGCATGCATTTCTTTGTTTCCAAAGTTCCCAGCATATGATGGTGGGAGCAATTTGAAGCATTTGGTTGTGAACTTTATTGTTGGTCGTAGTCTCCCACCATCTTTTGAAGGTAGCAACAATAGGCTCCTGTTGATGTTTGATTCCAGTGCATTTCCTATGTTGTTCCATATGAAGATGGCAGCTTCACTACTATTGAAGACATGTTGAACTGTTTCTACCTGCGCAGAAGAACTACAAGAACATCTGGAAATAATGTTAGTACCAAATCTATAAATAACATCATCA
Source organism: Nicotiana undulata (assembly GCA_005239495.1). Lineage (NCBI taxonomy): Eukaryota > Viridiplantae > Streptophyta > Magnoliopsida > Solanales > Solanaceae > Nicotiana > Nicotiana undulata. The sequence goes on along the minus strand of ML286401.1, from coordinate 16,064 downwards.
AATGGCAGTCTATTTTTGAAAATTCTCCAAGATATAAAGGACATTTTAAAGGGGAGTGAATTATGCCAGATGTTGTTAATGAAGATATTCTTCTGTTTCTTGAATCTAATAGAATGCCATGCTGATTTGGATGAAACTTTCCCATCATTAGAAGTAGTCCAAACAGGGAAATCATCTTCATTTGGGTTTCCTATATCCATATGAACAACATTATCCATAATATGAGCAGGGAGAGCGTCATTGAGTTTGTCAATAATCCAATCTCCGTTATGCATGTAGTCTTCACCTGTACTTTAGAAGATCTCCCACTACCTTGTAGAATGTTGGCTAATGCACCTTTACCTGTCCAGTTATCCCACCAGAAGCTACAATTACCTTTCTGTATTTCCCACCTAATGTTTTCCTCAACTTTGTCTATGATTTTGAGCATGTTTCTCCAAATATGAGAATCCGTGGGATTTGGCTTTTTGTTCACTGGATGAGCTCTTTTGCAATATTTATTCTTGAGAAAGCTGGCTCAAAGGGAAGGATGAGTTCTGAATCTCCACCATTTTTTAATGCTAAGAGTATCTATAATATCCTCCATTTTTCTGACACCAACTCCTCCCTCATCTTTGGGTAGACAAAGGTTGTTCCATGAAGACCAATGATATTTGTTTTTACCTTCATTTGTGCCCCAAAAAAAGTTTGCAAAGTGTTTCTCTATAAGCTTAGTAATTCCTTTGGGAGGGTTCATAGCATATAGTATGTATGTGGGGAGGGATTGTAAGACGTGTTTAATCAAAATCATTCTCCCTCCAGAGGACATCATATTGGCTTGCCATCCATTAAGTTTCTTGATCACTTTTGCTAGCATACCGTAAAAAAGATTGCTAGTCTTCCTCCCAAAATAAATGGGGCATCCCAGATAAGTGAAAGGGAAAGGTTTATCCATGTAGCATGTAGTATTTCTAATTCTATTGATTCTTGCAGCATAGGTATGGGGGGCTGTGATAAAGAAGCTCTTGTCATTGTTAACTTTCTGCCCAGAAGCCTTTTCATACATGTCAATAGTCTTTTTGATTAACTTGAGTGTCATGTTGTTTCCACCAGAGAAAATAACAATATCGTCAGCTTAGGCTAAATGATTGATCATCGGACCTTTCGGGTCCATGCTAAAAGGAGTAAATCCAATAAAGTCATTAAGGGCATTCAAAGATCTAGAAAGAACCTCAGCTCCAATAATAAACAAAGAAGGGGACAAGGGGTCCCCCTGTTTGAGTCCCTGGGAAGATGTGAAAAAACCTGTTCTATCCCCGTTGATAATGATAGAGTACCATATATTTTGAAGAATTCCCCAGATCATGTCGATCAAGTTTTCAGTGAAACCAAATTTCCTCATAACTGCTATCAGAAAGGTCCAGGAAATTCTGTCATAAGCTTTGGCCATGTCAAGTTTTATTATAACACTGCCTCCTCTGTTCTTCTTGTTCACTCCCTGAGCAATCTCCTGAGTTAATAGGATATTTTCTGTGATCAATCTGCCTTTCACAAAGCCACTTTGATTCTCTGAGATAAGCTTACCTAGAATAGGATTCAACCTTCTAGAGAGGATCTTGGAGATAATTTTGGATGTAAAGTTACTCAAGCTAATGGGTCTCAAATCCGATAAAGTACTAGGAGAATCAACTTTAGGGATAAGAACTAAACAAGAATGAGAAAAAACATTTGTGAGCCTCCTGCCATTGCAGACGGCTTGAACAAAATCAGTGATGTCCTCCTTAATGATATCCCAACAGGATTGAAAGAATTTTCCATTATATCCATCCGGTCCTGCTGCACTATCAAGACTCATGTTGAAGACGGCATCTCTAATCTCTTTTGTATTAGGAATGGCAGTAAGACTTTCATTATATGCTTCAGTTACACATTGTGGAATACAGTTGATGATATCATGATCATTGTAGTAGTGATTGATGTTAAAGAGCTGTTGAAAGTGATGGACAACAACCTTTCCAATATTAGCATCCCCTTCAATCCAATGGCCTCCATTGTCTTTGATTTTGAGTATTTGCAGCCTTCTCCTTCTCCCTCTGATGGTGCTATGAAAGTATTTAGTGTTAGCATTTCCTTCTTCAAACCAGTTCACCCGAGCTTTCTGTCTGAGACTGTCATCCTGCGTCCCCATCCACCTAATGTACTCAGTTTGTCCTTTGTTCAGTTCATATATGGTTGTATCACTACTGTTCATAAGATCTATTTGTTCAAGGTCCTCTATTTTTCCCCCCCCAGTATTGAACTTGGTTGAAAACATTGCCAATGTCGTCCTTAGACCATTGGGTCAGTCTTCTGCTCAGCATTTTAAGCTTTTGTTGCAGTCTCCACAGAGGATTTCCATTGACATGATTCCTCCAAACTTCTTCAACTACCTGCAAAAAAGTTGGTTGATTAGTCTGTATTTAGGCCCCTGTTGATTAGTGTCCTTGCACTGAATTAGAATAGGTCTATGGTCAGAGCCAATTCTAGCCAAATGATTGACAATGTTGTTTTGAAAAATCTGGGATCAATCATCATTGATGAATACTCTATCCAGTCTCTTCCATATTCTTCTTCTTGGTTCCCAGTTGTTACACCATGTGTATTTTGGTCCAACAAAACCCAAGTCCATCATACCACAGTTATCCATGCAAGTGCTAAATTCTAGGCTTTTGCTCATTTTATGAGGCCTGTCACCTTTTTTCTTATCCGGATCCAGAATGACATTGAAATCGCCCCTAATGCACCATGGACCATTCACTTGAAGATTTGTTAACTCTAGGCTATTCCATAGCTCTCTCCTTTCTTCTGGAGTACATTTAGCATATACTGCAGTGATGTAGAGATCACTGTTGGCAGCCCCATAATGCAACTTGATAGTAAGATGTTGTTCGTGGTTGTTCAAAATGGTAGTCATATTGTTGCCTGACCACATGATCCAAATCTGACTATTTGAATTAGAGATACAATGATGGTAGCCAAGGAACCTCCTACACCTTTCAATTTGATTAGTGCTAGCAAAAGGCTCCATAATAACAACCAATTCCACCTTATAAACGCATATCAATTTTTTTAGCCTTGGTAAGGCTTTTTTAGTATTCACACCCCTAATATTCCAAAAAATGGCATTTATCATTGAAACAGATCAGGCTAGCATGAGTGTCCCCCTTTAGGAGGTATAGTATCTTTGCTTTTGTTCTTTTTTTTTTTCTTTTCTTTTCTCTGGAACATACAATCTGAAAAGGTTCATCCTTTGAATCAGCTTGAATTTGATCTTCAGGTACCATTACTGTCACCCTATTAGGAGATGTCACCTCAATTTGTTGACTAGTCACATATCTATCTTGCTTGGCTTTGTGTTCCATATTGAGATCAACTACCATCTCAATCCCAGGGAGATTTCGAATTTCAGAAGGCACACTAATAGATTCATTGACATAATCACTTAAGTTAAGGGATTTCTTTTGAGCTTTTCTGTTTTTAGAATCTTCCCTCTCAATTAGGTTCTCAATTTCTCGATTGGACACCTGCAAATCCCCTTTGTTTCACTGTTATTGTCATAGTCTTTCTGTTCATTGTTATCTATCTTAGGTCTCGAAGGCATTTGATCATTGGCATCCTTAATTTGGTCGTTAACTGCCCTAGCTTGTTCATTGACGAACTTAGTTTGATCCCCATGTTCGCAAGCATTAGCATTCGCATAATTTTCATTGGAACTGTGCTTCTTCAGATTTTGAATAGCCAAAATTATGTCTTTGTTATGATTCCTTCTCTTGCTATAGCCAGTGGAAAGGTTGAAACTTGGTTTGAGTAATACTTTGGCTTTCTTCTTAGGGAGCTTTCCGTGTTTGCTTTTTTTTTGTTTTTTTCCCTAGATCTCTCCCTGATGTTGCTTGATATTTGTTGCAAGTCAGTCTGCTCAACACAAGCATCCATTCGATATTCAGTAGCTTTAGCAACTTCTCTGTACACTAGTTTAGCATATTTTCTATTAACAGTAGGTCCAGATTTCAGAGTTTCCCTCCTTGGCTTTTGAATTGAGTTATTTTCCGGCTGCCCATCTCTACCAGCAGTTCCTGATGCAACAGACGTCGTTTTGTTATTTTGCCTAAATTGTCCAACAACATCTGTGCTAACAATTTTCCAGCCTCGTTTTCTTTAGTAAGCACTGTTTTCCTAGCATCATTTTTTGAATTTTCAGCATATACAACAGTTCCAAAGTTTTCAGCATGTTTATTTTTAGCAACCACAATTTTATGATCAACATTTCCAATAGTTCCAGCATTTCCAGCAGTTTCAGAGGCTCGAGCAGAGGTTCTGTCATTTCCAGCAGTTTCAGAGGCTCGAACTGCTGTTCCAGTAGTAATTCCAGCATTTTCATCAACAAAATCAGCATTTCCAGCAGTTTCAGAGGCTCGAACTGCTGTTACAGCATTTTCAGCAACAAAATCAGCATTTCCAGCAGTTTCAGAGGCTCGAACTGTTGTTCCTGCAGTAATTCCAGCATTTTCAGCAACAAAATCAGCATTTCCAGTAGTTTCAGAGGCTCGAACTGCTGTTCTAGCAGTAATTCCAGCATTTTCAGCATTCTTTTGGCCCTCTAACTCCCTATTTTCAGCAGCTTTTTTCCTTTCTAAGGCTCTACAATTGACCAAATTATGCCCCAATTTTCAACAGAATTTGCAATATTTAGGTACTCCCTCGAATTCAATTTTTTGCACAAAACCTTTTTGAGGTGCATTATCATATGTTTGACCGACATAAACAGAGTTCGGTTGTTCCTTAAGCAAATCGATTTCAACTCTTACTTTGGCCATACTAGGCCTTGTCCTTCCTTTAGTAGCTATATCCATTTCAAGGGGAGTACCAATCGCACTCACGACTTGTTTTACATAATTCCAAGTGTGCATATGGAACGGTAAGCCAGGCAGAAGAACCCATACCAGAGCGATAGGCAGGTCTTCTTCCGGCTTGAAATCCGGCGACCATTTTTGAAGCCACATTTGTTGTCCTTCAATCTCGATAACTCTTTTGAACCAGACAGCATTAAAATCTTCTTCATTAGTGAAATCAAGGAAAACATTATACATATCATAGACCCCAATCTTGGCGGACCCCTTAATTGAAATTAACTCTTTGAATTTTGACTTAATTTTGTCAATTTGGGGCCTTGGTTTGAGAAATCTTCCGACTATGGTGAGTTTGCACTCCTCAACCATAACATCATAGTAATCAGAGGCTTTGAATAGGACCGCCGGCATGCCATTGTGAATGGTATGAGTAGCAATTACAACTTCTCTGTTATGGCAGATTGTGGAAGTCGTAGCAACCGAAGAAGTGTTGACCTTAGAGGCATAGGTCAATTTTGAACCAATTGGATTAGAGGACTGGTTCGCCATGGTATTTGGAATCGTGTGACCTCCCAGACGCGCCGGAGCGGCGCTGTCCGGCGGTTCCATGGGATGGCGTGTGGAGGAGACGTGATATAGCCATCTAGGGCAAGGAATAATCTTGTCTGGCCTTTTATTCTCAAGTTATTTTGACCAAACAACGTAGTTCTTGGCTCAAATAATTAAATTTATGTATCAAGGGATTAAACCTATTTAACAATAATATTTTTAAATGCGAGTAATGAAAGTATGATTAATGTTGGACAAATCTGGTAAAAATATAGTAATGGTGTGTGACAATCATTCCAAGTAGTGTGAGTAATAATAAAGCATTAAATAGCAATGAACAATAATAAATGACATTTTAGTAGATAAAGAAATGATTAATCCATTAAAGGAGAAGCTAGATGTTATTCCGCCTGACAATGATGAATGAAAGACAAATCCTTGAATGTTCAAATTATTCTCGGATATGGTGGAAAGTATGGAATAATGTGGATAATAATCTTGGTAAAAATACGTTGTTTATATCTTAGTAAGAGAGAGAATCTTTCTTTCAAAGATTGTTCTTACAAATGAATATCACATGATAGGATATTCTTTTCATTATTCTATTTCCGCAACTAGCCGTGACAACCTTGCCAACGGTACTCGGCCTCGACCCTTGTTGAGATCTCGACCATAAATCTCGCTACTCCTTGGTCAACCTCGGCTGATGACGGCTAGAAGACTCTTCCTCTATCGTTACCTTATACTTTGGGACATATTTTGACCTATACAAAGTTTATCATTAGCATCATCATTTTTGCTTGATATATGATCATTTTTTTCTTCTTCTTCTTCCACTTCTTTTGTGCAAGTCTCTATCGATGTGAAGGAGTAGGGAGAAATTTTAGGTGTACCTGCTGATGGGTAAAATGACTGTACAAAGCTCAAGTGGCCAAGCTTAGAAAATCTTCCTACTACCCTTGCCATTACCAGAAAATTCAGTGAAAATGAGGAGGAAATTGAGCCCAAGGTTGTGTACAAGAGTGAGACGAAGCCACCTCGCAAAGTGTTATTCGAATTTGTCAACAAATGTGTTCTGCAAAGGCAGGAAAGGAGGCACATTGCAAACTTTATGGACTTGGTTCTCATGGAGTGTTTGGATAGTGGAAGGCAGATTAATTGGCCTGGATTTATAATCCAGCTTCCTGATAGGGTTCTAAATGGCACCAAGATTCATGCCATTTCCTATGACTTCATTCTCATAGATGTGCTTGCACATTTCAAGGTACCTATTAAGAAGTGGGAGGTTGGTATAAGCAAGGATCATGTTGGGGCAAATACTCCAATTGCATGTGACTATGAAGTCCATGCTACTCCTAAAGAACCTGGTTCATTCGAGAGCCTTATTGCAAGAAAGTGGGGCTAATGATGCTGAGATTGAGAGGCTGGAGAAGAGGTTGGCTGAGGTGGAGACTGAGAGAGATGCTCTCAGAACTGAGCTGGCAAGAGAAAATGAGAAGAATGATGGCATTCTTCAGGATATGCTGAAACTCCTCCAAGCCAAAAATCAAGCACCTGGTCCTTCCCAGCCTTAAACCTCCTAGCCTAATATAGATCAACTAGTGACCCGGTTCGGGATTTTTTGTTGTTTTTGCTCATGTTTATAGTGTTTTTATTTATTCTTATGCTTTGTGGTAGAATCTTATCAATCATCAATGAAATTCATTGTCTTTTGCTCTAACTGTTTGTTTATATTTCTTTGATGGTTAAAATTCTTAGCTTGATCTATGATAATTAATCCATGATTGCATTTGAAGTATCCCTAGTGGCTATGAGTGAGTTTTAAAATTTGTTTATCTTACTTATTTATGCAACATTTCAATGATGCCAAAAGGAGGAAAAATGTTGGGCGTTACACTCTGAACAATGATGTTTATAACCTAATGTACCCGGTCCTTGATGATAAGTGATTAAAAAGAAAAATGTTTCTAACATTGTGTTGATGTTGAGCTAAGTTGAAACATGTCCTAAGCTTATGAAAAATCACAGAGTTTGTCATCATAAAAAATGGGGAATTTGTTGGCCCAAGTGAAGATTTGTTTTGAAGATTGACAAAGGAAGCTCAGTCATGAACCAGGTCCATCCCTTGTGTGCATAGACACGGGCAGATTCGAGCATGTGGGATGCACGTGAAGGAGATAAACTTAACGTGGTATAATTGATATCTCTTGATCGAATAGGTTACAAAATTGATAAGGAGAAGGACTCCTAAATCAAAGAGAACACTATCCAAGATAAGGGAGGAGTTAGAAGTAGAGATCAACTAGAACTCCTCCACCAAGGAAGAGAAGCACTAGAACTCTAGTTATTTCTTCATCTACTAACTCTATATATTGCAGGATGTTCTCATTCTACAGGTACGCACAAAAACATAAGTTAAACGTGAGCTGAGAGTAAAATAGGAAGGCATTTTGCAAGCAATTCTTGTGTGATTCAAGTGTGCGAACCTGAAGCTACATGAACCAGATAGAAGAACCAGTTCCAAGTGTCTCTCTCTTTTATTCTAGTTCAATTATAGTAGGTGTTTTCATATTGTACCTTTTAGCTTTATCTAGAGGCAATTGTAGTAGGTACTCAGAGTATTCAAGTTAGAGTTAACTTGAAGTTGTCGCAACAGTTAGAGGTTGTTTGCCACAACGGGATTAGAGTTAATCCTAGGTTTACAAAAGTGTTTTGTAAATGCAGTTTTTGGCTTAGTGATTTAGTGGAGAGTTTGAGGAAATCCTACTCAGAAGTAGGTCGTGGTTTTTCACCTTTTGAGTCAGGTGTTTTTCACGTAAAAATACTTGTGTTCTTTACTTTCCGCATTTACTATTTCGGCAATAGTAGGTTAAGGAACACTTAGAAGAACTAGGTCTTTCCATAATCAGTTTAGGCAAAAAAATGGACACCATACAAATCATCCCTCCTCCCCCCCACCCGTTCTTGTGTGGTATTGAAGTTAAAACATCATATAGCCATCAATTCCATATGATAAAGCTAAGTTCTTAAGCAAAATTCAAAAAGTCAACTCAAAACGTCAACCCTGGGCCACGTTCCGAGATCCAACAAAAGCTACAAAATTCGAACACCCATTTAACCACAAGCCCAACCATACCAAAATTACCAAACTTCGACTTGAATTCGTCACTTAAACCTTAAATGTTTACTCTCTAACACATGGTTCGAAATTCCAAAGATTCCCCCTCAAAAACACATAAACTAGATGGGAAATATAGTGGGTATTCAAGATAATTAGATAAAAATGGTAAAAAGTTGCTTACCTCTCAAAATCCAGCAAAAACCCCTTCAAAAATCGCCTTAATTCAAGCTCCCAAAGTCCAAAATGAATGAAAACTCGAAACCCCTCGAATATATGCACTGCCATGCTTTTTCTTTTCTGCGGACCTTTTAGCCGCTTCTGATGTACTGCTTTTGCGGTAAAAAATCCGCACTTGCGGAACTACACTACACACCCGACCTCGCGCACCTGCGGTCCCCTCTCTTCGCACCCGCGTGACCGCATATGCGAACAAAACTTTCGCTTCTGCGATCACCAGGTACACAGCTGAACTACACTTCTGCGGACCCTCATGCGCAAAAGCGCATCCGCTCCTGTGGCCTTCTTTTAGCACCTGCGACCACTGCCCAACTTCTCCCAAACCACGACTGCGACCATTGGTTCGCTTCTGTTGTCACGCACCTGCGACCAATCCTTCGTATGTGCGATGGCACCAGACATCAGCAGCCCAGAAATTCTCCTAAGTCAAAATCCATTTTGATATCCATCCAAATCATCCCCGAGGCCCCCCGTTACACGCTAATTGATACTCTTTCTATTATTAAACAGCTGGATTCCCCTATTTCTTAGGCAAATTCCGCTACTGTATTCATGAATACATTAGCACGAATATAGAAAATACTGTCGCACAACTGGATTCCCCTATTTTTTAGGCGAATTCTACTATTATATTCATGAATATAATACTATAGTGTGAATACAATTGCGTATCAAATAAATAGTAGCTATAGGAAGTAATTATGCCTATGATAGCTATAAAAAATTAATAGCTACTAAACAATAGTAATTTCTGAAAATTCCTTTAAAAAAAATAAAGAAGCAGGCCTAAATGGTAAACCCATCTTGCAAAATTACTCATGAAGCCCAACAAAGGAAGATCTGTACACCAATCTAGCTATCTATACAGTGTAGAAATAGCGTTCACTGGTCAATTTTCGTCACCGCTTTTGAAAAATAATTACTATTATGGAGTTTTACATTTCACAGATAAACCTGCAAAATTTGAAACTCCATGATCATGACATACAGAGTGCATACACACAGAGGCGGATCCAGGATTTAAATCTTATGGGTTCAACTTTTAAAGTTTTTAATATTGAACTCGTTATATTTTTAAAGTTATGGATTCATGTCTACTATTTTTGCAATTTTAATAAATTTCTACATGTAAACTTTTACTCCGCGTAAAATTATGGGTTCAATTAAACCCGTCGATAATACGCTAGTTCCGCCACCCCTGATACACAATTGTGTCTCCGTTGAAATACATTTTATCTCCATATACTTCCATGATTTTGATGATAGGTTATGCTGTATTTAAATTGATGCTGAGATTGTTGGGCATGCTAGCAAATTTTCATATTAAAAGTTGATAAGAAAAATAAGCTATACATAAGGCATAATTATTAATTTGGAAAGCATTTATGAGCAACAATTAGTGTTTGGCTTGCTTCTCCAAAATTGCTTCTGCGGCTCTTCAAAAGTATGTTTTTTTTAAAAGATTGGCCAAATAAGTCAACTTTGAAAAAAAAGCACTTCTTTTGAAAAAAAAATGCTTCTAAAATTGGAGAAGCTTGGCCACACAGGCTAGGGGTGGGCATCGGTCGATTTGGTTCGGTTTTGTAGAATTTCAGTTCGATTTTCGGTTTATGATTTTAATAACCAAAACCGAACCATAATAACTTTGATTCGGTTCGGTTTTCGGTTTCAAGCCATGGCAGTAATTGTACAAAACAACAAAAATAAATTACTTTTTGCCGCCGATGCAAGTGCTCTTACGGTCAATAGCGAAAAACACAACTAGAAATTTGTGCAATCCCTCCCCTACTGTTTACCTTGAAAATGGTATTAACAATTAAATTTGATTTTGTGATTCTAAAAATATGTGATTTATTTCAATACTAGTTGATAGGCAATAGATGCTAAGTATATGTAAGGAGAATAAGATATGCAAACCAAATGTATCACAAGGCTGGGCCTCGAGCTGGCTGGAACTGGACCTCGAGGTCAGAATATAACACTTAGTAGTGAGTGTTCAATGAAGGAACAATGATATTGGGGCCTTGGGATAGCCTTTAATGGTGAATGATGAGAAATAAATGAAGAACAATTAATGAACACAAAAAATAAAAAATAATAAATAATAAATTAATGAATAATTGTTGAGCACGTTTAGGCAAGAAAGCAGAGAATGATGTATTGTATTCAATATTCATGTATGTTACAAAATGACAGGGTTCCCTTTATATAGGATGAGAGAATCCCAACATAGTACATGCCTAATTATTACAAAGAAATGTTATTGGAACAGTTGTACAATGGCCCTGTACGGACTCGTATTATTCTAGCAGACCTTGTCATCTTTAACCACGTGCCTTTGGAAATTTTTCGCCTTTCCATGACGGTCTTCGATTTTTATCCCGCCTCGAGGTATGCTGGGATGAGCCTTCGATATATTTTCTCAAGGGGTGCACATCGGGGTTGTCCCTCAGATTCTGCTCCGAACCCATCGAGACCGACCTCGAGACACCGTAAGAGCCTTAAAATCGGCCTTCCCCGATTTTGACCGTATACACCTACCTCATCCCAAATCTTTACTTTTACACTATTCCTTTTACAGAAGATGTGATGAAACAAAGAAAAGGCTTTTGACATGATGCACAATTACTCCATTACATTGTGAGAAAACCTTTTTGAGTTGCGATACCACTGTTCTTTGAAAATTAGGGCTCATGTAAAGGGAAATATAGGATGGGGTTCAAGCATTTACCTTAACACCATTGACTCTACTTAACAGTCAACTAATGACTAATTTCCAGTGTAAGCGGCTATATTTTTTAGTCGGTTATAAAACAATGACGTATTTCTAAAATGAAAATAATTTAATTTATTTAAAATTTTATTTTATTTTTAACGACAAGCGTTTATCATCATAATTGTTTCGATATATTTAAGACGACATGTTTCAAAAGTTTTATAGTCACACAAATATTATAGTAATATATTTAAGACTACAAACTTAAAAAATATTTATATATTTCTTAAATCTCATGATAAATCAAACATAATTATATAAAATAAAATGAACGGAGTACTTTGCTGCAACAAGAAAACTAGATTTGAGTGAAAAAAAGAGCATGCTGCTAAACATTGAAAGGAATTAACTATTTGACAAAGTATTTCCTAATAAATATTTTAAGAAAAGAACATAGTAGTAGTTTACATGATATAATAATAAAAAGAACTTACTAGACAAGCCGGGTCATTCCTTCACTTAATTAGAATCGTAATTCATAAGTTTCTAATTCTGAATTCGCCCGCTGAGAAAAAAACATTAGAAGAAAAGAGAAGATAAGTTGAGTTGTTATTATAGTAGAAAGAACAAAGGAATAGGAGTCAACATTAAAAAATAACTCACATAGTGGTATAGCTAATGCTTTTTTTTTCCCATCACAATCAATAATAAAAGTCAATTATCCATGGTTTGTTTCTTGTTCCAAGTTCTTTGCCTCTAGCAATGTAGTTGGAGCTACCTGGAACTAACTCAAATGTTGTCTTCTCAAAAGGAATAGTATTTCAACTTCTATGTTTCCCATTACTCAAAAGGCTAGTAGGTAAACAAAATGAAAATTTATTGGTGATATTGAACTACTATTATATTATCTAAAACCTTTATAATTATGCAATTCATACATATTTTAAATATATTATTTTAAATAGATTATATTATCTAAAACCTTTATAATTTTGTGATTATTTTCTGTCGAAAAAAGATTCGATGGAAAAACATTCGAATGTAAATATTATATGCGGATTTTTAAAATAAACAAATTGTTTATTTCAAGTAGGATAATCAAATTAGGGTGGTTTTGATATTTTTTACAAGTTGTGAGGTATAAAATCATGTTTCATGGTTTTGAAAAAAAAGACATCCAAATATATTGCAAAAATTATAACCAAACACAACTTCATCTTCAATTGAATTTTTAGTGAAATTCCAAATTCCAAAAAATCTTTTTGGAATGCACGTCCAAACGCCTGCTAAGTTCAGAACTTCAGGACTATATGTCTTTGACTTTTAAACTTGTAACTCTAAGTTCAGGACTAAACATCAGGACTACATGTCCTTAACATTTGAACTTGGAACTTGAAGTTCAGGACCACCTGTCCTTAATTTCTGTGCTTGTAACTCTAAGTTAAGGACTACTTGTCCTTAACTTTTGAACTTGTAAGTCTAAGTTCAGGACCTATTGTCCTTAACTTTTGAGTTTGTTAGTCTAAGTTCAGGACCAAGTGTCCTTAACTTTTGAACTTGTAACTCTAAGTTCTGGACCGGTTGTTCTTAACTTTTGAACCTAGAACTCGAAGTTCAGGACCAAGTATCCTTAACTTTTGAACTTGTAACTTTAAGTTCTGGACCAATTGTCCTTAACTTTTGAACCTAGAACTCGAAGTTCAGGACCAAGTATCCTTAACTTTTGAAAACAGATTGCTTGGATTTATAAACCATTTTCCTATCCAATTCTAGCCAGCGGCACAGAGAGGGTTGTCACCCATTTTCAGAAAAGGTAAAGTTAAGATCTTTGCTTTTCCAATTTGAGCTCTCACATATTTGATTCTTCAAATTTCAACAAAATTTGAGTTTCTATTTGATAATGAATTAGTCTTGCGGTGTTGAGAAAGCTATTTTGATAATCCTTCCGTCTCACATACGGCGGCACGGTTCTTCTCCCTAACACATGAAATAGATAGAAAGAAAGGGTAACACAGTCTTTTCATATTAATTTTAATAGACTAGTGACTGCTACTGCTAAGCATTAAAAATACTGGATAAAAAATAAATACTATTTTAAAAAGTGACTACCCCACACAATTTTTACCATTCCTAATGTATGTGTCTATAATTTTGGTACTTTCACGATATACGTCATTTATTGTGTTATCTGATACGATTATTTTTTTTCTATTAATCACAAAAATTACATCTTATACAAATCTTACAATAGTATCATGAACTCGGTCATGTAAAAAGTCGTTTTTCTAGCTCAATAGTTACTTTCTAACAATTGTTAAAACCTGGTCATCTCATATTGTTTAAATGATTTTTAATTGGTTGCACGTAAGGGTTAAAAAAAACCGATGAATCGTATCGATAAGTTGAGTCAAATCGAAAAAATATATCTATTGTGGTTTGATTAGATTTGATTTGGTGTTGTAAAAAAGATCGATCATTGATGTTTGGCTTAATGTATGCATATTTTGATGTATATTACCTCGCATTTTGCTCATGTCTTGACGATTTGAGATATTTAATATGATTATTTGTGCTAAATTTTGGTATTTCTATGTGTAGGGATCATCCAGATGCAATTTCGGACGCAATGACGCGAATTGGAGCGAAATCGATCGAGACAACAAGGTAAAAAAGTGAAATTTGAGGGCCACAACCAGCGTATGAGACTGGCTTTTGCGCAATTTACAGCAACTAAAATATTCGAGCGCTAGGGCCAGCACCTCACGCTGCCCTGGATGCTCGAGACAGAAAGTGGCCTTTTTCGACTAGGACTCGATTATTTCGACCCCTATACGCCCCCAACTCATATAAAAGCCAACCTAAACCTATTTTGAAGGGGGAACATGACTTTTAGAGGAGAACAAAAGTACGAAACACTCGAAAGGACGTTTTTTAGAGAAAAACACAAGCACAGAGCCGCCGTGGAGGCCGGGTTTCATCTTTTCTTCCACCAAACTTAGTATTTCTTTTATGTTTCTTTGTATGATTTGTTGTTTGGCTACCATGTCTATGTGGAGCTAAAACTTCACGTTCTAGGGTTGTGGTTCTTTCATGACTATTGTTATTCGAATATTGATTTTGATTTCTTGGTTTATCATATTGGTTTATTTATTCAATCTTGCGCTTAATTATTTAATTTCTTGATCAACAATTGAATACTATATACGGATCTAGAGTTGAACTCGAAAGTGGGAACTCTAGATTGCACATAGGATTGAGTAGAGCAAGTTCTTGAACATGGGCATCGGGGAATGAATTTGCGGTTAGGATAGACATATACCTAATTTCCTTGTTTGGTTGATTTACAAGAATTAAAAATGCGTTCGTGTTGATTCTAACTCCATAGACATATAGGCGTTAGGTATGCTTGAATAGGCGAGTAAGAACTCGATAGATTCTTATGAGCAATATTAACCCTGTTAACCAATAAACCAGATAAATTAGTTAGTCAATTCAATTGAAGAATACAATAGGAATGTTAGATAGCCCATAACCCTAAATTAGTTATGTAATTAATAGTAGTACTTATTAGCTATACTTATTTTAACATGACCTATATAATATTTTTAGATTATGTTAATTTTTATTATGACTTATTAATTAACAATATTTGCTCTATGTAATTTTATTATTTTTGGTAGTGAATATATTAGTATAATGCTATGACTTATCTCATATTATTGTGTTATTTTCTTCGAAAAGAAAAATACATTATACTCCATCCGTTCCAATTTATGTGAACCTATTTCCTTTTTGGTCCGTTAAAAAAAGAATGACCCATTTCTAAATTTGGAAATAATTTAGCTTAAACTTACAAATCTACCCTTAATGGGAAGTTTTTACAATCACACAAATAATCTAGACCCCTTTTTGACTTGTTTAGGACCACAAATTTCAAAAGTCTTCATTTTTTCTTAAACTCCGTGTGCAGTCAAACAGGTTCACATAAATTGGAACGGAGGGAGTATAGTTGTATCTTACTAGTACTAAAGAAATATTTGGAGCACAAGTTACATATTTTGCTATGAAGACTTTACCGGAGAAAACTCCGAATACCCGAAAAAAATCGAAAAACCAGAGAAAATCCGAGACTGAAAAATCTAACTTTGTTAGTTTGGTTTGAATTATAAATTTAAAACCCGACATCATTAATTTAATTTGGTAACTGAAAAATTCGAACCAACCTATCATGTATACACCCTTAGTTGCATGTATGTCGTTCATTCAGGAAAAATGGATGACTACAAGAAAAAAAGAAGAAAGAAGGAAAATACAAGTCGTTTTTTTCCTTCTTTTTTTCTCAATTGTAATTAGGAGTGGCAAACGGGCGGGTCGGATATAGTTCGGGTCGAAACGGGTAATGAAAAAATGGGTAAATTATCCGATCCGACCCGTATTCAACATGGGTAATAAACGGATTTTACCCACGGATAAAATGAATAACGATATTATCCATTCATGACTTCACATAAATCTCTGAACTCATATATTTGAAACTTGTAAAGTTTTGAACCTATAAATCGAAAGATGAAAAAAA